>JAHZND010000546.1:0-11441 GCA_027744115.1 Acrocyrtus sp. NNG-2020 | reverse complement strand
GTCACTTCTGACTCTCAGCTAGCCTCAGTTTGTCATATCGAGAGTGATAGAAGGCGAGTCAGCGGAGCAGTTTTGTGCATGTATTACGCCATCCACTAGAAACGTAGCACCCATATATTTACAAAAATAGTCTCAAATTGAAAAAATCTTTTTTAAAATGATTAGATGTGCCCTTTTTTATTATTATTAGCGCGTAGAACCTTTAATTCATCAGATTAAGACCTGTAAATAGCTGCTAGAGCGTATTTTTGAATTTCATTTTCCATTATTTGCCACATTTTCCATTATTTGCCGTTATTTCCCATATTTTCCATTATTTTCCAATGCCAGTGGAAAATGTATTATAAACCACGGGAAATGACCATCCTTGCAAGCTTTATGCTCATGTTCTTAAGATATAATAAAAAAAAGTCGGTAGCTGCATGGCTGCTGGTAAGCTTAAGCTTATTAGGAAATGGCAGTGGCGCTGTGGCCAACAACCACTTTTTTGATAGGGAACCGTAATGACTGAGAAAAGCGGAAGACATTCTTTTTAACTCGATTTCGTTTTTTGTCCGCATTTACGCAGTGTAAATACAGAAAATTATTGTATTGTAGAGTGGAGCATGACACCCCATTTAACTTTAAGAGTGCGTAAAAATATATATACTTGGGTGAATAAGTTGAAAGTGGAGCGCTACATCGAACATGACGGGAATTCATGATCTCTGGTAATTATTACAATTACACGTAATCATTCCAAGTGCGAGAAAGAGATAAAGCACATTATTCTGCGGATAATAAACGGCACCAACTCCCATTTATTTTAGGAGAAAATGTAGTACTCGAGCACTCGTTTTTTTTCATTCGATGGCACTTGCCGCAAATTTATTTCTCCCTTCACGCACCGTTCCGGTAGGGAGACCAGAACATTTTAAGTTTCTCGAACCATGTCAAACTGGCTTTTTCTTGGGAGGCATTTTCCCTTTTAATTACTCTTGTCCCGTGCCGTTATTGTACCGTTAAAAATGAGTGCTTCCGTGTAACCGGATATCATTTTTTGATGCAGAGCTGTAATCAATTGCGAAACTGATTGGGTAAACTCAGTTTGAAAATCGGAGATCAAAGAGGAGCCAGAGCTAGTTCTAGATAAGCTTGTAGTTGTTTCGTGCGGGTTTTCAATTTCAAAAAAGTCAAAATTAGATCGGATGTTTGGAAATATTCAGTTTGCTCTGGGCACCGTATTTTTTTTCTCCCCGCCTGTTTCTGGATGTGACTGTGAAAAGTGAAAAGGATTATCAAAGGATAGAACCCTTTCCCTAAAATAATCGAGCTATTCCAAACTATAATACGTAAATGGGATATGCATACATCATCATATCCATTTTTTTATCCGGGATCAGCCACACATCCCGACATGATCACTGCTTTCGGTCCAACTGTGAAGTTGATTACTGCAACTTAAACAAAAAAGGTTTTTTNGGGATATGCATACATCATCATATCCATTTTTTTATCCGGGATCAGCCACACATCCCGACATGATCACTGCTTTCGGTCCAACTGTGAAGTTGATTACTGCAACTTAAACAAAAAAGGTTTTTTTGGGATGATAATAGCATAAAATCTGTATACATTATTTTAGCATGTTTGGATCTCTCCCCGATAAAAAAACCTGCAAGTGTACGAGTGTACCTGCTCCATCCAATTTTAACTTTCCCCCTGCAATTCTACACTCTACATGGTGTACTTTTTTCCCCTCTTCCAAGAGAATAAATTCTCCAGTTGGGTTCCTCTCAAAGACAAAAGACAACCAGCCTCAGTTTCATTTACATTTTGATTTGGCAATTCTCGAAAACTTTTAAGTAAATCACCCAGCCATTTCATTTACTGCCGGAGCAACTGCATCCCTCAGTCTTCTGGTCACAGATTGGCAGCCAAGGGTATCGCTGCCCACAATTTCCATCTCCCCTACTCAATTTTTTTTTCAAATTTCAAACTACATTTTTTTATAGAAGGAATGGCTCGATCTCGTCTCGTATCATTATTTTAAATGGAGTCAGGACACACTCAGAAACCGGGCACGAAGCCAAATCAATAGCAAACTCCTCTTACCACCAACAGTCAACAATGCACTCCGGCAATAATGGAGTCCCCTTTTTTGCTTAAAGAAAGGGTTCATTTACATAGCTTAAATATTACGCTGGTGTAGTAGTACAATGAAAATAAAGAAAAAAAACCGGAACGCCCTTTGGACATAATCACATCATTCCCTAGTTGAATCTTTATACGAAATCCCATCAGATTCTCATTCAGTTCATGACTCATTCAGCTTCAATCTTAATAGACAAGTGCACCCGACTCCCTCTAAAAAAATGAAAACTCAAATGGGAAAACTTTTTTTATATTCTCTCTCTACAATCAGTTCACAAACACTGAAAATTACTTGAGGATCTTCGTAATTTTTTTTATTTATTTAAGCAAAAACAATCACCCTTGGGTTCCCATTTTGTGCGCAAACACACACTTCCCATTGTACTCTAGGAGTGTGTCCTGATACAGCTGAAGTTGAAATCTGCCAACTTAATTTTTTTTTGTATAGCAGCTTTTTTTACGAAGAGGAATTGCCCGGAGATTTTTCACTTGTGAAATCTGCCATGCATCTGAAAATCCTGAAATTCTGACCTGTCAGACCATACGGCTGAATTAAATGATGCGATGATAAAAGTTTTTGAAAAAATGTGTGTTGGCCTACTACAGCAAAAGCGCATATTTTAGTTTGAATTGCTCTGTTTTATTTGATTTTTAGATCAAGTTTTGTTTTCGCCCGACACGAAAAGATGTTATCAGTCTGTCATGAGAGATCATGCTATTTTCCATTTGTTTTGGGGAGTAGTTTAATCGCTGCAAAAAAATGACCACACACAGTCTCCCTTCATCTCTCTAGCACCATCCCCGTCTTAAGCAATCGCCATTCACCATTCGCTAATCTCCCTCCAGTTAACAAATTGTGGGCTCATTATTAGATCCCAAAGCGATGAAAATTGAGCAGTTTGAGAGTTCATCCACGTAACCATTAACCCAAAGATCGATTTTTAATGTGCTCAAAAATTATGCGATTTACTTTATGGACGGGGAATTATCATAATTTTGCACTTATTTCCAAGAAATCAACTTTTTTTTAGCTGAGAAGGCTCTGACAACACGTCCAATTTAGCTCTTTGAAGGAGAAATTTATTTTTCGTTGTGCTCAACGCTCAGTGCTCAGCACACAATATCTTACCAGGGGAATTTTACCATTTACGGAGTTATTACGGAAAAGGAGAGACTCGGGAAGCATGCATGATGAGGGACTCCCAGGATGCGGAAATGAGAAAGGATGAGCCTGCTACGAATTGGTCATTGTCTCAAAGGGAGAATGCAAGACTCACCCAGCAGGATGTTTACGGCAACATGCGGAGATTGATACAGGTGAGACTCCCGAGGGCTCCGCATCATATCTCCTCTGCGCTTCCTTTCTACCCGTCATCCTTTTTTTTCACTTTGCTCCTTCCACTCAAGAAGGGCAATTTCCAAAACAGAAAAGTTTGTTGCGATCCTTCCGATACCAGCACTCATACTCATGTCATATGCGCACTTCAAACTGAGCAATTGATTATCATATTATTCCTCCGCTCACAAACTCAAAAAAAAATATGAAATTCACTTCTAAAAAAGTGAAATAGCGTATATCCCGATATCCATTTTTTTATTCTCTTACGGTGGGCTTATTAACTGCACATAAAATTTCTCGACAGAAACCACAGCTTGATCATTGCAGGAAAGATACCCGAAGATAACAAATGCGTTGGCGTGCTCACAGTAAAAATACTATTTTTTCAAAAACTTTTTTCTTCTCTTGACTCTTCGAGAGTTACTGATCGATTCAACAGTTTTTCCTTCTCCGCTTCATTGCACACATTACTGACTTTACGTATGTACGCACTTTATCTCCCTTTTAAGCATATTTCTCCTACTCACAAACTCACATTTTGTGAAATGATGAATGGTCCTGTTTAAAGAACAATTTCTTGGCTCTCCTCACAAACTCACAAAAGCCCAAAATTTACAATGAGAGGAGAGCCAACATGAATATACGCTCCGTATTATCTCCCTATAAAAACAAATCAGCTCGTTTGAGAGCGCTCGTCTCATCAATAAATGAACGTGAGCTGCCCTTTCCCCTCTTCCACACATAAACATACAACTTGATGATTACTGCTCCTTTGTGCTGTCTTCCTGAGAAAAAAATATATGAATTGGGTAGTAAATGGTAAAAAGTGCTTCTCGCACCTTAACTGATTTCCCTTCCCGGGATATAAAATATATTTTTTTCTTTAGGATTGCTTGTTAGTGCGAGTACTAGTCCACGGGATTTATTTTTCTGTATATATTTATGCCATTGTAAAAATTATCATCACTCATCTACTTTAACTGTTATGTATTTTTAACTGCCGAGGAACAGCGTGATATTTGCTGTTGCACTATCACTCATTTAAAATGAAATGGCAGCTTAAGATAAAATAAAATTGTGAGCAGCTATTTTACGATATTTGCTTTTCAGTTTTTTTAATGGAAAGTATCAAGGTGTGATTTTTAATGCTGTGCGATAAATATGACAAAGACAATGGGAGGTGAGTGCTGCGTTTAGCATTAGCCTACTTAATAATTTTTATAAATTTATTTTCACTGCTGTAAGTCAGTTAAGTAGGGAAAATATATAAAAATAATAAATTTTTATGTATTTTTAAGGTCTCCTCCCTCCTGGATAAAAAAATGTGAGCTGTGCTATAGCTCAAGGGGAAGGAGGGATGCGTAGGAAAAGCATGTTCTGATATTTATTTAAAATTATTTTTTTTAAAATAAAATTCTTTTTCCAATATGTTCAGCTATGCTTGGGTGCATATAGGAGACACGTAAGGGGTATAAGGGTGTATAATCAATTGATTTTTTTGTGAGGCGGGAGCCAATACACAAGCACAGCCTTTCATCCAGATTACTTCATCCCCATCTTCTCCTCCCTCCTGGATAAAAAAAATGTGAGCTGTGCTATAGCTCAAGGGGAAGGAGGGATGCGTAGGAAAAGCATGTTCTGATATTTATTTAAAATTATTTTTTTTTAAAATAAAATTCTTTTTTCAATATGTTCAGCTATGGTTGGGTGCATAAGGAGACACGTAAGGGGTAAGGGTGTATAATCAATTGATTTTTTTGTGAGGCGGGAGCCAATACACAAGCACAGCCTTTCATCCAGATTACTTCATCCCCATCTGTCAAAGGATTAATTGTGATGCCCTCACAGCTTAAAAATCGTTTAAAGCGTGTAGAGCCGAACACGCGTAAGTTCACGAAAGGAAGAGTAGACTTCTACTCTTCCTTATTTGCCTAATGTATTATCGAATCACAATCAGTCTAGAGCATTTTTTCAACAGATGAAGCCTGAACAATGCGGCTAAAGCGAAAAAAAAGAAGTTCTGAATTTTTATTTACTTCTTTTCTGCTTTTGTTGGATGTTAAGAGCAGCAGCACCGAGCAAAAAAATGGATTTTTTCCAGACCTTACGGGAAGAAATGGAAGACCACCTGACAGAATCCCACCCTCAAAAATCTACTATCGTTTAAAGCGTGTAGAGCCGAACACGCGTAAGTTCACGAAAGGAAGAGTAGACTTCTACTCTTCCTTATTTGCCTAATGTATTATCGACTCACAATCAGTCTAGAGCATATTTTCAACAGATGAAGCCTGAACAATGCTGCTAAAGCGAAAAAAAGAAGTTCTGAATTTTTATTTACTTCTTTTCTGCTTTTGTTGAATGTTAAGAGCAGCAGCACCGAGCAAAAAAATGGATTTTTTCCAGACCTTACGGGAAGAAATGGAAGACCACCTGACAGAATCCCACCCTCAAAAATCTACATAATCCAACTCTCGTGTTTTTCTGGATTCACATCAATGAGAGAGAAAAAAGAAAATTTTTGTGAAGAATGAGCAAGGAAGAATGTTGTAGTTTTGGAACATGTGACTTGACTCGAGTATGAAATGAAAAAAAATTGGGAACCTTTTTTTGAAATCGCATGTCTCCAATACGCACATGAAATGCCGTGGGCGCGCTCATATTTTAAAATAAGTGGGATAAGTATAAATCAACATGATAACTGCATTCGCTTTATGGAAATGGTTTATTGGCAGTGCAGCTGAAAGCTGAAGCTGATAAAATGATAGAAAAAAACTAACAGCATAAATCAATTTATTTATTTTTTTGCCTTTTCAGTTTTTCCACCCAGGAGCGATTTTGATTGGTTACGTTATTAACAAGATATCGCGTGCAGCGCGAATAAAGCTGCGGGAAAGCTGAACAGTAGCACACTTTGTCACAATCATAGCTGCCTCGCTGCTAATAACTTACAATGAAAAATAAAATAATTTTCATCTTTTTTCCTCTAAAAAAATAATCCCATTTGCAAACAAACACATTGAGCAGGTCAGCACTCAGCAGCAGCATTTTCAGAAAAAAGTGTGCCAATTAAACAAAAAAAAGATTCTTTTTTAAAGCTTAAAGACAAATTCATGCTCTATTTCCGGATCTTCCACACGGACAAAAATTTCCGTGAATATTTTACACGTGAGCCTCCAGAGGATATTACAGTGAAGAGAAGAGTCCTTACAGTCGATTACACCCATTTTAACTTTTTTTAAAGGACTGTTTTTTGCTCTCTTGTTCTCATTACACTTTACGAGTGGAGTAAACAGAAAAAACAAAAGTATTTTTTTTGTACTTTCTCCGAGATACTCCAAAAAGTATTTTTTTTCTCTTTAGGAAAGATTTTCATCCTCCTCTGTTAAAATATTAAAGAGGAGGATCTTCAAGAATTATAACAGTTTAACGAGGGACTAGAGAACTGTGAAAGGAAATTGGTGCTGTGGCGCACAAAAAATAAGGTAGAATGTCTCACTTTTAGAGCTCATTACCACATTAAAAAAGTGGAAAACACTGGAAAAGCCATGTCGTAGAGGGAACTCCTCCTCACCTCGGCACAATATTACAATGAAAAAGTGGAATGGAGCGAATATTTTTTTACTGGCTGCTCTACTACTAAACGGCTTATTATTACACTTGCCAAGGGGAAAAGAGCAAAAAAAGTCATTCTTTGCTGAATAATGTATTCATCCTTTTCTCTACTCTTCAGAGAGCTGATGGGGATTTGCTGGAAACAAAGAGAGCAGAGCCACGGCATGTCATCATACACCTTCTAATTTTCTTTTTTGCTTAATTTTCATTTTTTATAAAAAATACTTTTTCCAGCTTAAAAGAACTCTAAAAATGAAATTATATCCCTTTTCATTCTCGAAAAATTTTGTTACGATTTTTTCATCTTTGTCTTTCCTTTTCAGCAAAACCGTACCATATTATAGGAGTAATCATTTTCGCCCAATCCGCTTAAAAAAGCAAAGGCTGTTGCCATTTTCTGAAAAAAATAACTTCCACGAAACTAACTTACTCTCCATTTTATTCTTTTTTTTCCCGAAACGTGATTGAATTATACTTTGTGGAAAAGAGTCTCTTTGAAGAATAAAATTTTTTCTGCTATTTTGCTGGCTTCATTTGCTATGCGCATAATAGGAGGGAGTAAAATGGCTTGGTTGTTACTCTCCGAACTTGCACTCGAAAATGTATATTCCAGCGGTGATCTACATAATTCTCCAGGGCTTTCATCAGATTAATCCGCATAAATATATTTCCATCCGTAATATGCCTCTCGAAACTGCTAACATCACCTGGAGAAAAATGCATACACGACGTTCCCGTACAGAATGGAGTCAGCAGCATGATCTGGAGAGCTAATGAATCCAGTCGAAAATGGGGAGGAAGTGCAGTGCACGTACAAACCCACATCCACCATAAAAAAGAATACATTTTTTTGCTGCTCTCGTTAATATTTTTCCCTTTGAAAATCTACGATGTGATAACTCATTCATTATTTATACGCTTAAAGGGAGAGAGAATAAGGAGAGGGGTTAAAAAAAATATTATTTTTTATATATTTCTTTTTTATGAATGTATTTTTCGAGAGGATTTTTGTTTCGTAAAAGTTTATTGTGTGAGGTTGAGAGGATACTCTTGCTTTCCGTTCTGAAAGTTGACGTAGCAGAATGAGCGATTCATAGGCCATTTAGTTTCCCTATAAATCACACCACATGACTCTCTTCACTTTTAATTTATAAACGAGCACAAAAAACATCTTCTCATTGGTAACTAGTGAGAAGCTGCTATAAGCTGGCAGGAAAGACAACAGGAAAAACCACTGCCTTTTAGTGCTAATATTACATAATCTCTGGTGAAGGATGTTTTGTTGGAGTGAAAAAATTAGAAATGAAATATGGGACGGTTATATAAGTTTGGAAAAGTGCTTAAGAGGAAATTACAAATTAATTTGACAATTTCAAAGATCGTAACGTTTAGTTTTATCACGTATTCTTGTTGAACCGAAAATGTGTTTCATCTACCTTAACTTACAAATACATATCTTAATGGAAAATATACTAAACGGAATTATTGTTGCCCAAATCAACGATTTAATATTACTTCATTTTTGCAAAATCTGCTGGCTAAACTACTCAAAAGAGAGCTTTGGCCTATGTAATGCGACCACAAGTGGTGCAACAGAGTAATCAAATTGTTTGAGTGAGTTGCAGGATTTTTGGAACCAAGGCCACTCATAAAACTTCAGTTATATTTCCGCACTAAAAGTCGTAATCACTCATACTCCCGTTTCTATATGGGCATAATATTTGGCGCAATTAAGTGCGCGTAATATCCTCCCTCCCGCTGGTGAAAGTAATAGTGGAGAGTACTTAATCTATCCCACCATTATTAGAACTACTTTCTCCCCTTTTTTTACTACCACAGGTAGGCATTCATGGACACTCTTTTGGTTTTCATTTCCTGCTCCCGAGCGTCCCCAGTCGCCACTCACACACTCACATTCATACTCACCCACCGCCCCACATAAAAATGACACAGCCACAGCACCACCACCACCTCCACCGCAAAATTTTCTACTATTTTAGGGCGATGCACTTCCCCCGAAAAGATCGTTTTTTCCGGCCAGCTCTCGCAATCAAATTATTAGCACGGAGCCCTAAATTTACATCAATTACCTCCTAAAAATAACAACGGACAGTGTAATTTCCAATTGCTCTAGTCATTACGCTGACGAGACGAGACAAAGATGCACGCCATACCTATAAAAATTATCATTTAAGCAGATACCTAACATCCCACAAAGTAGTCGCTCTAACCTACATTTCCCACTCCCATAACTGTGACATTTGGGATTAGCATTTTGCTCTACACTCCCCAATTTCCCATCCGACTTTTTTTTGGAGTGTATAGCTTGCAGATGTTGTGTGCAGATAGACAGTGTCACTCCTCGTTCCAAACATAATCTATTTTGTAGCTCTCCTAGCCGAAATTCCCGTGGACAAAAAGTAAAGTGTGTCATCTTCCTCCATGCAAAACAAGCCCAGTCCTGTGACATGTCACAACGAGTTTTCAACCCAATCCTCTCCAAGCCTACGTGCATTCCATGCGTAGGAAAAACTTTTTTTTCTTGCTGTAGTGAAAACTGGAAGAAAAGCATAAGACCTGGCTAATTTTTTTTCGCTATTACTGGAGAGCTGGAGAATCCGCTTAAGATCGTACATTTTTAGTGCGTGAGCAGTGTGCACTATTACTCCAAAAGTCTAGCAAATGAAGCTATTACGGAAAAAAAGCTAACAGTGTAAGTTATTTTGGCTTTTATTGGTAGTGGTAGTGGTGTGTAAGCATCTTTTTCTTAGCTTGCCCTTTCCACTTTTTTTTTACCCAAGTGCGTTTTTTTAATTCCCAGGATATGACAAAAAATATGCCATATTTTCCGTCATTGAGAAGAGCACATTAGAGAAAAAAAGGGTAGCTGGTAGAGAGAGCATAGTTGGAGGATCGTAGAGAAAACTCCATTTTTTTTCTTTCTTCTCCCATTCTCCCATCCCAAAAGCAGCAAGTCAGCATTAGCGTAATCCCACAGAAGATACACAATTTCCAGGGTTTTGGATATATTACGCTATTCCCATTTATTGTCGTTGTCTTTTTATTGTTTAGCTCCCCTCAATATCATCATCCTTAGTCTCTGCTTCCCTACTGGAGTAACATGCCACATGCTGTCGTTTTTCCAGCAAGGAAAAAAAGTACCAAGCCAAAGTTAGCCAATCACTCTCTCTAACATTTAGCTTGCCTAATTCGCAAAGTAAAGATGGTCTGTGGTCTCCTAGAAAAAAAAAGTTTATTTTGCAAGTTACATAAAACCGCAACGGCAACGGCGGAAGCTTAAAAGTAAGTGGCTTGAGAGTGAGAGCACTAGCTAAAAAATATATCAGCTCATTTCTCCTCTTCAGACTTCAAGTGACTTATAGTCTGAGCTTCACTGTTGATCTATAACGAGGTAGATCACATCATCCCAAAAAATATTCTTTTTTAGACTAACGACCAACCTAAAAAAAACATCTAACGACGGTAATAGCAACTACGAAAACTAAGTTGAAAGTTTTTCCTTATTTTTTTTGGATAATAATAGTGGCTAGTAGAGCGGATGATTGCTCTAAAAAAAATTATTGCAACTTTTCATTAATTCTGGTTTTACTTGATCACAAAGTAAGGTTTTTTTTTGTTTTCGCGCAGTTCCTCCGAAAAGAAGCCTATTCTGCCTCGATGAGAGTGAAATAAGAGGAGAAGGTATAAAAAAGCAAGTTTTCTTTTTTCCGATGTCTGTGATGGGATGGAATTTGCAACTTTTTAAAGTAGATTAAAAGAGCCCACTTTTAGCCAAAAACTTTGCAAAGTGAGTTAAGGTAATATTGCTTTTGCGAAAATCCGCTTACGAAGGAATTAATCTATCTACATAAAGCACAAAACTTGTGCAAATACAAGACAGGACAGGGATGTTAAGGTAGCCACGATAGCATGAAAATGTGTCCTGTAAGGGAATATTTTTGAATGCTGCCCATTCCGGGAAGGAATGCAAAGCACAAGCTGCAATGCAAAATAATTTGCACTGTTTTCAGTCAACAAAACGCTTTTGTCAATAAAATGGAATTTCTGGGAAGTTTGTGGCAGCAAATGAAAATAAATTTTGTAGCGAAAATTGCGTCCTGTCACACCATTTCCCTTTAGAAACAATCGATCGTATTTTCTCCCGGAGAGGAAAAAAAATTTAAATTAATTTTTTTTCGCGATGAACTTTTTTTTCTTACTTAAGCAGGAGGGGGTAAGGTGATTTTTAGCAAAGATAGTGATAGTGATGACTCACGTCCGATCAATGCTCATAGAACTGAAAACTCATTATAGGGGAATGGAAAATGAGAAGAAGGGCTACGCCATTTCACATTGC
>JAHZND010000545.1:0-47867 GCA_027744115.1 Acrocyrtus sp. NNG-2020 | reverse complement strand
AATCCGACTGACGACGAGAATGAGCAATCAACCTCTCGAAGTTGCATTTCCGCCGATGGTCTCAAATCATCCCCTATGGTAAATTATAAAAAACAGTTTAGTTTAATTATGACCTGACTATTTATGTACTCGACATGACACACATGATTGATCGATAACGGGTCGACAACCCACATGTACTATGCTGCTTTCGTTACACGCGCATGCTTTTCATAACAAACTTAATTGCCCTCATGTAACAAAAATCAGACATCACAAACCCCTTTCAATGACAAACATTAAGATTTTCCTACTGTCTTATCTTAATTGTCAATTATTAATTTCAGCGTAAAAGGAAGGGCGAAATGGTCGTGGACTCACCTGACGAAACCCTCCCATTGAAAAAGCCAGTGACGGATGATGATGTTGAAGAGTAAGTCATCGTTTTCCACTTGCACCCTTAGTTAACCTAGAAATTAATAGAAAATAATAAATAAGACAAAGCCAAACTTTTAAAGCTAAACCTAGCACAAATTTTACGAATCAAAATCCAAAAAGGTAAATATGCAAAATTATATAAAGGCAGGCCATATAAGCCATAAGCTCCATCATATCACTAAGAAACTTAATTAAGCAACTACCAAATTTAACACTAGCAATAGCACAGCTCATTTCATTTCTAATTGCGAATTACTTTAACTACCAATAATGCGCAATAATTAATTCCAATATCAACAAACTACTCAAGCAATTTATCAGCCGTCGCTATCACACCCAATCCCATCCATCTTCCTCTTCTCGGTTCCTCGATCCTCCCTTCTCCTCACACAGCAGCATCGCTTCGACTCTGCTGCACCACTCACCAAAATAGCGAAAATGCACCCATTTCAAACTACCCGCCTCCCCTCTCTCCTTTGTCTTTAGCCTTTGTTCTGCCAGTTTCATTGATTGGTGAGCTACCAACTTTAGCGTCAATGAAAATCCAGCCCACTTCTCTCTCGCTCTCCCCTGTCCTTTCCTTCATCATTTGCGCACTAATCATTATCATTGCCAACTAATTAGATCATAGAGCACGCAACCTTCTCTAAAACACGTAATGTAGGTCACATTGTACCTAATTCATTTACGTATTTTGTCAAATGAATCAAAATTTGAATATTATGGAAATCCCTCTACCCACATTATTTCAGTTTTCCGTCTCCAGACTCCACCCATCTCCCTAGGACTTTTCCTTTCTACTTTTCATTTGCGTTCTTTGCTGCTTCATATTTAAAATGGATAAGGATCGACTAATTAATGATGAGTGAAAACAAGATTTTTTTTTAATTGGTCAAGTAAAATATGCAGAAAATGGCGCTACTGTTTGATCTATTTACACGTTTGGTGCAAAGTATCTGTGAAATATGCTTTGTCTTTGTCCTTTTCACTTTTAGATAATATGGAATATGGCTTATCTTCAAATCACAGAGTCTCGCATCTTGTTCAAACTTGAATGGTTTCGCTAGCAGAGCGGCATTCTCATTGTCGACAGAAATATTCAAACTTATTTTTTTCACTTAAGAATGCCCTGAGAGTGGAGAGTGTCTTTTGGTTCAGCTAATGTAATTTTCGACTGATTTTGCTTAAATAGTTGATGGTATGATGGCCTACAATTCGTGTTAAAACTTGAATGGTGAAAATGGATAAAAGATGTCAAAATCTGTTCTTTTGTAGTAGACAGTTCTGGAGGAAGCAGACTTAATTTCTTAAAAGAGATTATTCTTTGCCGTTTGTATACTGCGACGGAAGCTATTTATAGATTAGCTAAGATATCAACTATTCTGGAAAACAATACAGATTTTTAATAGTTAATTCATCATTATCATAGCTGATATTTTTTTTGTTGTGTCAGTTTTACGGATTATAAATATTAGAATATATTTAAGTGCGTAGTTCTGAGAATTTAGCTTCTAATTTTATTCTAGCTAACTGCTTCGAGTTGATGAGCCGGGGTTCAGTGACTGGTCACGGAGAGGCTCAAGTATCAGACTTAAACTAGCATTTCCAGGAAATAGAAATAACTGTACTTTGAACCGAATAATGCCAAAAAAAAGGCAGTGGAAGGTGATCAGATTGTGAGATAGAAAAAGCTCAACTTCATTTGCGTTTTCAAAGAAGATTATTTTTAGAGACAGATTGTCAGTTAAAAAATAATTGCTAAGGCTTTTTCTTAACAAGGTGAAGATAAGCTGCTGGTAACGATATAACTATGCCTGTCTATAAGCCAGAAAAGAACAGGAAAAGTCCTTATTACAGGCTCGGCTTTAGGTAAATTTAGCGTCTTTTTTCCTTGGTACTAGTACTACTAGTCCCAATGTCTTAAAATATTTAGTGTCATTGTAGCGTCAGTCTGAAGAGGAGAACAAAATTATCACCCAGTCTCGGCACCACAGCCATTTTTATTTTCCTAATTTTTTAATCAGAATTTTTTAAAGAAATATATCAAGCAGACTTGACTTTGTACACAGTGTACTAAATTGCTTTTTACTACGGAAATTGATTATTAAAATAAAATAATTGCGGCAGGACTGCATTAAAAGCGTTTTTGGGGATAAAAATAGCTAAAAACCAGCTAAATTTTAATTAACAATCATGACTCTGAGTGCACGATATAGAAAAAGGACTGAAAGGATCAGTCCCGACCAACTTTCGGTTCTGAGGGCGATTCTTACTCAGATCGTTTCATGTCCTCCACCAAGGTAGTTGCTAGTATAAAGATATTTGGGTTGTTAAATTTCTTTAACTCACGTTGCCCCAGACTACAATACTGCAATGTACACATATCACATCAATTTTTAGTTCATAAGTTCTTGTCTTATCTACGATATTATTGCTAAAAACGAATAATTCGTTAAAACTAACTAATGTGTGTTATTTTTAATTTAGGTTCACTGGTATAGGTGGAATCATAATTGATCATGCAGATCAAGAGCAACCAGGCGATAGTGCGGATGAGGAGTGCGGAATTGGGAGAGATGAGATTTACGATGAAGGACAAGGCAGCCCTTACTCTAGTAACCATGAAGACTCGGTAGATGAGGCATGTTCCTCCGTCCCTAGCGGAAGTAGCGTTCGGTCTATAATTCCTTCGAGGGCTCACCCTCCCCCTCGCTTGAATGACTGGCTGCAAATTCCACGAAGACTCGGTAGATGAGGCATGTTCCTCCGTCCCTAGCGGAAGTAGCGTTCGGTCTATAATTCCTTCGAGGGCTCACCCTCCCCCTCGCTTGAATGACTGGCTGCAAATTTTTACTGTGAGCGAAACATTTATGTGTCATAATAATTACATTTAGCAGAATCGACAAATTCCAAGTGTTTAACTATAAATTTTATGATGCAGGAATGGAGTCACCCAGAACGACTGATGGCCATCACAGAGCTCGTAGGACTTTGTGAGGCAACCCAAGTGAGGCATATGATGCAAATTATTGAGCCACAGTTTCAACGCGATTTCATATCTTTATTGCCTAAAGAAGTAAGTTTTAGAGAAAAAAAACTTTACAATTTTTAAATGATGCGGTTATTTTTGATGATGGGCTCAAGACTAATTCATAAATAAATGATATAAATTGTATTTTAGCTGGCACTCTACGTGCTTTCTTTCCTGGACCCTCGTGATCTTCTGCGAGCTGCACAGACTTGCAAATACTGGCGAATTTTAGCTGATGACAACTTACTATGGCGTGAAAAGTGCAAAGAGGCAGGGATTGGGTATTTTAGTGCCATGTCTAATCGAGTGCACCGTCGTAACCGTAACAACACGAATGCACACAACTCGACTGCTAGTAATTCTGACGTTCCTAATACGCGATGGAAAGCTGCGTTCATGAAGCAGCACTACGTTGAAATGAACTGGAAAAGGAAAGATACCAGAGACCATAAGATTTTGAAAGGTCATGATGACCATGTCATCACATGTTTGCAGTTTTCGGGTACTAGGTGAGTGGATATTATTATAAGCTCAAAGTAAAGTCTACGAAATCATGGGAAATATGAGAACAAAAAATTTATGTTGCTTATTGAATGTATTTAATCAAAACCTTTGAGCTACATCTTCACCAGAAATATATTTAATTTTTTGGTATGTTAATAATATTTGGATTTTTTTCTGGTTTTAGAGTCGTAAGTGGTTCACGTGACGCCACACTCCGTATGTGGGATGTGGAAACTGGGGAGTGTCTTCATGTTTTGGTAGGCCACATGGCAGCAGTACGCTGTGTGCAGTACAACGGACACTTAGTAGTTTCTGGAGCATACGATTACATGGTTAGGATCTGGGATCCCGAACGCGAGGAATGCTTGCACCAGTTGTCAGGACATACCAACAGGGTTTATTCTCTTCAGGTAATTTCTATAAAACCATATTGTATTCTGGTATTATTCATTTAAAGCAAAGACTTAACTGTCGATTCTATACAATTTTTACAGTTCGATGGAATTCATGTTGTAAGTGGCTCACTGGATACGAGTATCAGGGTTTGGGATGTCGAAACAGGTGCATGCAAGCATACTTTAATGGGACATCAGAGTTTGACCTCAGGGATGGAACTGCGAGACAATCTACTTGTTTCTGGAAACGCAGATTCAACTGTCAAAATTTGGGATATCTCCACAGGCCAGTGCCTTCTTACTTTAACAGGTATGTGTTGCCGTTTAAACGCTTTGATATAGCTCTATAAATGCTGTACATGTAGTACCTATATAATAACAGAGCATTACTAACGCTATTCTCAAAACATTGTTTTCAGGACCCAACAAGCATCTCAGTGCAGTAACATGTCTTCAGCTAATTAATAAATTTGTCATTACGTCTTCCGACGATGGAACGGTGAAATTATGGGATATCAGGAGTGGTAAGTTTTCAGAAGCCAAAGCCATTTAATTCACTCTAACAGTAAAAGTAACATACCACTTAAATTAATTATAAACTTTTTAATGCAATTATAGGCGAGTTCGTTCGTAATCTAGTTTCTTTAAGTAGTGGAGGCAGTGGAGGAGTTGTCTGGAGAATTCGTGCATCCGAAACGAAACTGGTTTGTGCTGTTGGCAGCCGTAACGGCACTGAAGAAACGAAACTCTTGGTGTTAGATTTTGACACAGATGCTGTGAAAACTGAGCCTAAAGTCGAAGTTAAAAATGAGTGAAATCTAAATACTGAGAGTCTGAATGTCAATAGCCTAATAGCCATGCTTATCTTTTAAAATCTTCTACATAAGCGAAAGTAAGGATCATCGAAATCACGCACATTAACCGATGTAAATTCCTCAGTTAAGTCTTCCTGATATCCAAGTAGGTCATCAGATCTCTGAATCATTGTAATGTAATTCATTTTTCCTACAAAACACGTTAAAATACGCTTCAGGAGATGTAAAAAGATTTGTAAGGAATTTACAATGTACCCTAAACTTAATTTCGACAGCTCATTACATTACAAGCAACATCTGTGCGGTACAGCTCTTTCCACCGACTAGCTAGTTAAAGTTGACTGAAATAAAATATATAGATCTTCGTCTAAGCATAGTACTGTATGTAAGATTAAAGATGTAATGTGTAAGGATAAGTGATAAAATGTTTTTAATGTACTTTACTCTCATTGTAATTCTGGAGAACAAAGCATAATTATTATAGCATAACTATATTGTACTTGTGAAATGGTGAATTGACTGATCATTTTCTGGATTAAAGTCATCTGCATAAGAGTTAACACGAATGTTTACTATAGATTAACCGCGTGAAGATTCGATTAAACGTGACAATTAATGCAACTTAATTATTTGTAACTAGAAATTCATTCAGAATCAATATTTCGTTGAAAATGGTAAATTTTGCGTGCAGTGTTATATTCCCAAGAAGACACTACTTATTATTGTTACTGTAATCTGGCAAAATGCAACTAAGTACTGAGTAGTAGTGTCTCTGAAGCAAGAGTTTAAAACACCGAATATTTTCTCAGTGGTTCAATTCTATAAACTAGTGATTGTAATAATTGTAATACAACTAGTGAAATTGTAAAACTAGCGTAAAACTATCTCGTAGGTTACTCTGCGCATTCATTCGCGATATTATATTTTATTCAAATTGTTTCCAAATGTAATTACCACAAAGTAGCATTTTTTAGTTTCTTCCCCTCTTACTGCCGTTTTGAGAACAAGTGTCGCTCCTGCGAGATATACTGAAAAGATGGAAGGAAAACGCTTTGATGACTGTGACGCCAACTTCAGATCGTTGATACGTGGCAAGAAAGATTTTTTTAAAAGAGATTTATTAAAAGTGTGTTTGGACTGTCCGCGACCCAAGAATGGTATGTATTAAAGAAAAGTTCAGGGGTCAGTTTATGGTTTTCCTTCTGCAGCCTGTGTGTATTTGTTCCTATAAACTTGTATAACGTTTTATTAGTTAGTTTACTTAAGACACTAGTTTTGTAATTTATGATACACGATGATTTGTGATTTAAGAACTAAATTTTTTTTGGGTTTGGTTGTAGCTACTTGACTGTTGTCTCAGCCAACTCTTTAGAAAATATCTTTAAAATGTTTAAATTCCATTCAATTCAAAATTCAAAAAAAGATAATTACTGTAAATTAGGTTTCTTCGAAACATTTGTTTAAAACTGGACGAAAAAGAGGTCTTTTATTCATGAACACATATATTTGTAGAAAAAAAGAGTATTTCTGGGAACCTTAAATTTTTAATGTAAAAGCTATCTCAAACCTCCTCATTATTATACAGTAGTTTTACTACTAACTTACTTATATAGCTACCACCTGCATTTTGAAATGGTTTCACAAAACCTAAGTTCAAAGTTGTAGTGATATTACATATGACGGCGACAACGGCTGTATTTCTTATTTAGTTGTTGTATGCACTCCTTTCATGTGAAATAATAATAAAAATCGTAAAGATCAACACCAAGCTGTTGTTGTATTTCGCAGAGTTTGATTTATTTCTGCCAGCTCAACTTTCTGCAAAAGATTCATGTGTAAGCTCGCACTTTCCAATCTCAATTGTAGTGGTTGCTGATAAGTGCTTCAATTACTCTGGCATTTTTCATTCTTGTTGGGAACGGAGACATTTGCATGTTTAGCTTTTTGCTCAGCTTGGAAGCACGAGCGTGGGATGAAACATAGACGGCATCGTTTATTATATAAATAATAAATCTATCGGAAAGGCTACGCTCGCAGTTGGATGGCTGATACTCACCTCCAGCTAGAACCTCCATCGTCCATAAAATACGCCATTCAGGACAATGATATGTTGTGCATATATTATTCCTTTCATGAAAAACAGTTTAAATAAAATCGAACTAGGTTAAAAACTTGCGCGCTGTTGTAACATCTGTGTGTGCTGAAAAAAACTTTTTTAAAACTAGTTCAGAGAAAATATGGCAGGAAAGTTGCGAAAATTTATTTCATAGAAAAGAACTTGTTGGCAGTCGCGCTGTATCGTGGGTCATTGAGCCCATGGGTACTACACGGCGGATCTGTACTTATTGTTAGCATTTGTCAGTTCATTATATGCAATGCAGTACTTTTCGGGGAGCGACGGCAGCATCTTGAGCAAAATATAACTGGTTGTGGAACTGTATGCTGGGCATCTGGTCATTCATACGTACCTAACTTTGCCATCTCTCCTTTTTCGATTTTCCATGTCACATGTTGACATTCGATTCATTACACCGCCTCCGGCCGTGTGTTTCCTACTCCAGTCAGAGGGAACATTTCCACACCAACTTTGAAGGATGACGTGCTGGAAATCAGTTTAAGAGCAAATGGAAGATGTAGCCTGTGGCTACACGGAGAAATTAATGTTAAATTATTGAGACGGATGAGCAGTGGCGGATCTATCATCAATCATTCCATATCTTACAGATACTGACATAAGGTCTGGGAAAATTGGGTGCCAAAACTTGAAAACGATATCATACAAAATTTCAAATTGAATTATTTTTCCACTTTAAATTTGCCAGCGGCATGAACTGGCTAACGGTAGAGAAATCCAATTTATATTTTGCGGTCTACGAAAATATTTCGATTCGGAATACCCCACGGAACTTTGCGGAATCAATTAGAAAGCACTTACCCTAATTAGAAATCTCACTAATGAATTTCACCCAGTCAGCCTATTTGTGATTGTCGTGCATTTCTTTTTCATACGTATCTATACTTAATTACTTGATGTGCTGCGGCGTATTTCCCAGTCCCATGCTACCCCTATCAGCAGCAAAGCAACCAGGGACGGCAATAAAAAGCGCTTTCCAATGCAAAGTTTTATTGTCCAGACAGACTTTATTGTTTAGCACGGAACTCCCATCCCCATCCAGGAGAATTCCCACAATTTTTACCAACATTCCCCCGTGTCACCCTTTTTACATATCTGCATAGCGAGCTCTGAAAGGAACCATTGATTATGCATCGCATCATAAACACGAACCGACGACAAGAAACGTGCTTCCTCTGTCTACCTCAAGGAATGCAAAAAAGCTTTTATAGAATTGACTTCAAACTAGATATACCTACTGCATTACTGGGAAATTTTTAAATAAAAAAGATTGCCATATGGAGCACATACATAGGTATAGTGGGGGAACTGATACAGAGAGATTTCAAGCAAGATCTAACTATTTTTCTCATTATTTTCAGAAAACAAGGAGCCTCCGAAAAAGCTCCAGCCACGTCCCAACTTTCTAGCAAAGAAAATCAAAAACATTTACATACGACTATATTCGGTTATCCGGCAAATTGATACGGGAAGTGGGACAAAGCGCACTTTTATAGCTGCTCTGTATGACACCACCCATATAACACTTTGCGTTGCCCTTCCAGGGATAGAATATTACGCCCTGTGTGCCCATCACCGTGCCCCCAGCAGTATCGCAAACACACCACGTTTTATTCAGCACTCGTTGATGTAATGACGACGAGCAGAGTTTGGGACTTGATCACCCAGTAAAAGTCAACTGGTTGTCTGCTTCCGTCATATTCATACGCAGAGGACTAGTGGCAAAACACCTTTTCTCGTCCACAGATCTATAAAGCTCCAGGGTATGAAGAAGAAAGAAAGCTAGTTTGCATATATGTGTTTGTAAGTCAGCGCTTCCGGTTTTTTCCACTGTACCAGAAGGCTTCCAGAAAAAGCTCAACCAGTCATCAATAATGCATGGGTGTGCTGGGTTTGACAGCTCCAGCAAAAATAAAAAGAAGATTCTAACAGAAGGAGAGAGGAGACGTTGTGTGATGCAAAAGATAAAAAATGGTTAGGGAAAGACATGTGTGTGTAAACAAAAACATGCCTTTTCCGGAAATTGCATACAGTGGAAAGTGTACCAATGTAAGGAGAATCTCTTTGCCTGCCTGCCTGACTCCCTTCTCCCCAGAATAAAAAAAAAGGCGACGTAACATCTTTTCTTATTACACAGTTAAGCCTCCCTTTAAAAGAAACTGTTATCTTCGTATGAGAATCCCATTTTCCTATGCACATTCTTCTCCCCAGAATAAAAAAAAGGCGACGTAACATCTTTTCTTATTACACAGTTAAGCCTCCCTTTAAAAGAAACTGTTATCTTCGTATGAGAATCCCATTTTCCTATGCACATGAGAATCCACCGATATATACCTGGCATCCTTTAAAGTTGCCGTTGTAGGTGAAGTGATTGGTTAACAAGTTTCAGAGACCATTCCGCCGCTGCCGCTGCCATATGCTTACCCCTTAACGATCCCTCTCTTGGTTCTCTCCTCTTTGTTCTCTCCACCTCATCTCTTCACTTTTATTCATAAATATATCCTGTCACATGCAGCATAAACAAGCATCCGGCACAACACACCGTCTCCCTTTTTGATGTCAACCTTTGGGTAAACAGCTCTAAAGTGCTAAAAATACCCATTGAGAACTTCTTTCCCTTCCAGTAATTGAGTATTTTATGAAGCTCCAATAAACTGTAACTTATCCAAAGGGAAGAAAAGCTAACAGCAATAAAAATCCTGACTATCGGCTTCTTGCCGTAATACTCTGTGCAAGACACAATGCTCACCGTCCAAATAATACCTGTTCTGCCTCCCTCAACACAATTTTCTTTTTCTCGCCGGATCCTCTCTCTCTCTCTTTCCCCGCTTTTCCTCCCATTTTTTTCAGTCCGTAGGTATCTCTAGAGTCAGCTAAGCCTGGAATGATTACCATTTTTAATATCCAGTTTACTACCTATACAGTTCCACCTTGTTTCCCCGCTCATACTCTCTCGTTCTCCTCTCCATTGCCTTCCAAATCCATAAACATATTGAATAAAACACTGCCAGATGAATAAACCTGTGTGCAGTTCTCTCTCACTTTCCCTAATAATCCGTCCATCTGTGTCCGCCTGGCTCATACACAAATCTACAAAGTGTCTATATCCCAACTTATTCGTCAAACTGGACCGCCGTGACCAGCGCGATATTCCGGATTTGCTAAATGGCGCTTTTATGCTCGCTGAGTCCAGCTCCAGAGAAAACTGCTGAGCACTATTTTTTTTCTCGCTGAGAAATGACAAATAATATATTCCGTAGCGTAGAATTTGAGCAATTCTCTGTTATCGCATCAGTTGAATCTCCAACTCTTGTATGGGGTGTCTACAAGTCATACTCTGTATGCCAGCTCCACAGTCCGCACAGACCCTATCATTACTCTGCCTCCTTCAAACTCTCTCTCCCTATACCCAAGCCAAGGGAATGAATTCAACTTCTGTTGTTTTCTCGGGGAAAGAATCGTTTTCTCTTTTTTTATCCCTCGTGTTTTGCTTATGCATTACACCCCTCCACTCCCTCTCCGCTCCGTCTCGCTTACTCTCTCATTCCGTCTGGATTCATTTCCACCAGCACAACTCCCTTCATTTCAGCTTTTCCTCATCAGCTTATAAATATATCAGGGAGAAAGAGAGAGGAGTCGTGTCGCGGTGAAGTAAATGTGCTTCAACGAGCTGTGTAGATGCCTCTATGTTGCGTGCTTAAAAACGTACACACGCAACTTCTTTTTTTTGCCCTCTCTCCTCACACTTTTTCACTCGGCTTTTCCTCAAATCCGAAATGTACTGATAATCACACACATGCACACACCATAATTTGACAGTCATGCATATAAAGGGCACGATTCCCAGAGTTCCATTTCATCCGCACTCAAAAAAAAAAAATTTTTCCCCCCGCTGATTTGACTCAAGTACCGAGCCACACTGCACATAATAATGTAACGTAATCGAGGTATTAAAAATCGTTACGAGAACAACTGACAGAATTGGCAATTGCTAGGGATACATTGATATCCCGTTACATACACATTTACCCGTTCCATCTAGCTTTCTGGTGCTCACAAAGCTACAAAAATTCAAGTTACTCGGCTGCACACTCACTCTTTGTGTTGCCACTAGTGGTGAGTCAGTAAACATCATCATATTCCAAAACCATTATGGAGACGGAAGAATAAGGACTTCACTTGGGAGTTTTTTCTAATACTTTCTCCTTTTGCATTGTAAGCGCTGAAAAGGGAAAAAAAGCAGTGCAATGGAATGGCACTGCTGTGCATGCAAGTTACCAATAATCTAAGGAAATGTAAACGCCATTTCAGTCTTGAAAAGAGCTCAGAGCTAAACTACTTGAATGAAATTTACCTTTGGAAGCAATAACCACGCATAATGCGCTGTACAATGGAGCTGGGGACGCACGCGGAACTCGCACTTGAAGCATGGTTCAGTGGCTGCATGGAAGCGAGTATTGAAAGGACTTTTCTCTGCATTATTAGTAAACATGATGGAGTGGGAAAGGCATGCAAAAATCATTCCTGTTAAAGCTAAAGCCATATAATCACAGGGATCGTAATCATTTAACGCTGCTGAAGCTTTTGTTTTGGTGGTGGAGGGAACATAAAAACTCGCCAGGGGAAAATAGGAAAGCAAATAATGGGCATTGGTATATATCCTCTACACTCTTTTCCAGTCAAATTACGTATACATTCACGTTTCATCAAGCACAACGTGCGATGTGACGCTGACGATTCCACTAAAAAGGGACGACGAGCTCCAGCGACAGGCTAGACAAGGGTGGTAATGGGAGTGAGAACAATAGAAATTTGCCAGGCATTTGCCTTGCATTACAGTTTATTTGCACTTGCTTGTTTGCCAGGCATTCCACTCGTACTAACAACGCCAATTTTTTTTCGGAGAGCAAAAAAATAGATCAAACTCGACTCGTTTTTTTGTCTCTGTGAGGCAGCCACAAAACTACTGAACCACTTCACTGGAAAAATTCCATGCATAAAAAATGCACCCAAGTCAACCAACTAATACTTGTGGTAAAGTGACCACTACTGACGAGGAAAAGTGGGTGCACGTACTAATACTTGGTAAATACGTAGAATCATGTCAGCGTTGTTCTCTCCCAGGTACGACTACCTACGCACCCAGATTTCGGATGATATAACTTTGTGGCCAAGATGACAAAAATATTCAAGGCTTGTACATGTTTAGACAGTTCGCAGTTAGGGATGAAAAACGACAGAGGAAAAATCGGAAACTAGCAATGCTGGCTCTACATGTGCATAACAGAAGCACACGCTGCTAGTGCATAATAAAATGGGAATTAGCGGCAGGAGTCCAGCGGAAGTACACAGCACGTTTCACTCTGGACACGAAGAAAGCATAAAGTTTGCGTAGGAAGCATACCCATCCATTTTCGTTTTCCCATGTAAAGACTAAAAGATCTTTTACAGACTTTTACAAAAGTAGGCCCGGAAAGCGCTACATTACTTTA
The DNA here is from genome assembly GCA_027744115.1 of Acrocyrtus sp. NNG-2020. NCBI lineage: Eukaryota > Metazoa > Arthropoda > Collembola > Entomobryomorpha > Entomobryidae > Acrocyrtus > Acrocyrtus sp. NNG-2020. Next base: position 35,079 of record JAHZND010000545.1, on the reverse strand, counting down.
GCTAAGACAATCCTAAGACTTGCATAAAATCTAGACATTTTAATTAGTGGAACAGGATTTTAATCTTGTAAAAAACAAACGATGACAATTCGCCTCTCTCTTGGCAACACGCATCCCACACATGAAAAAAATTACAATACACGAAATACCTATAAACTCCAGCGGTGTTTCCAGCTTTCTAAACCAACTGGAAATATATTATTCTTTGAATTAAAATAAAGCTGGAAAATCGCTGTACTTTTTACCGAAAAATGTTTTTAGCAACTTTCCAGTCCTGTTTGGTCACTATAGCTGCATTATCCACACAGGATATATTTACAATAGAAAAAAAAGGAGAAAAAAAAGACTGCTAAACGGGAAAAGTAAATACATACGCAAATACCTTCACTTTTTTTTCCTCTGGACCAACAAGCAGAAAAAAAAGGACAAGAAGAAAAGAGACAGGAAGCAAATCTACGGATAAAACAAAACAAGAGTTAAAATGTGGCTGCACCAGGACCTTCCCGTTCAGTGCAACATCAGGCGTCTAGCTGTCTGGTGAGGCTAAATTTTCTCTCCGGCTCTGACTCCGTTTTTTCGCTCGTATTCCAGAATACGAGATAGCCTTGAATTTCCTCTGCTCTTTGGCTACCACTTATCTCTTCTCATTTAGCAGGCACACGTACCGGCCTGGCCTCCCTTCACGTCTTTCTTTACCTCTCCTCAGCTTTATCCAACTAGCAGCTCAGTAGCAAAACCACTCTCCGTACTCAACCACGGGCTCTGTTATTGAAAAAGAGTGCGTGGAAAGGAAAAGCCATACACGCACCCACAATCTCCATCAACTTTTTGGTCCCCACTTTTCCACTACTTTTTTTTCTCTCCAGGAGAATCCCATTCCTCTGGAGTACCAGATTACCCTGTTCCCCACGCAAACAGTTGTACAGTTTTACTTTCGGGTAGGAAAAAGTAAGGAGCATTATTGGAGCCAGATATTTATTGAAACTACAAACTTCCTTTGACTTGAATTCGACTCTTCTACGACATTCCCTTCCTGCTGTGAATATGTAAAAGAAAGGCGGTAAGTAAACTTCCCCCTTCCTTTTGCTATTTCTATTTCTATTTCCACTTTTTTTTTGTTTGACAGTGAGCAGTGCAGCACTCTCGTATTGTTTGAGATGTGTCCCTTCTTAAAACGAACGGAATCCTCCCCTCTCCTTTCACTCTCTCCCCGATTTTGATTTATTCCGTCTCTAAAAAAATATATTTTATAATTTTATTTTCGTGTTTAGCATTATTATTCATTGAGAGATGAATCATCATTTTACAAGGAGACTCGAGGGGAGTGTTTCGGCGTGATTTTAGAGTCAGTGGGGTAGCTGACTCAGAGCGCTTCTCATCTTCTCCGCGGAAGGAAATCAACTCGATCAGTTTCTTTGTGGAGACTGCTAACGAAACTTCTCAGTTACTATTTTTTTAGATTTGAGAATGGCCAACTTTGAACAGCAGCGTCTCTAATAAACCGTGTAGCAGTTGAAAGAAAAGAAAAATCTCGCCAATGTGCGCTCGCGTCATTGACAGGAGCGTCAAATACTTGACTAAATACACTTTCAGTGTGAAAAGGGACACATTTCCAGGGCGAAAAATTACGCTACAATTTGTACAAGGATGGGAAAGTGAACATGTGCTCCTTCTTCTGTTCCCTTTCAAATTCTGTAGGACCACACGACCACCTCGTTACGCTGCAATCAAGGAGACTGCCAGTGACACAAGAGCCATCAAAAAGTAGAAAATAAGCTTTTTCCAGCCACTCTGTGTCTTCAGTTGTTGCAAGTTGTAAACTTTTCTGAGTTTCCAGTATAGACACTCCTCACTATATCAATAACTATCACGAATATTTTTCTTGTTAACTATTTCCTCCACTCAGCAGAGTATAAAAGGAAAAAAAAGTTTCCTTTTTCCCTAAAATCAAATTTCACTTGTGGACGCCATTGTGTGCGAGTAAATTGCGATCGTTGCCAATAATAGCCATCAAGAATAACTTTCGAATCCGAGTGCACACTCACACCCACTGGAGAAAAAAAATGTTCCCCAAGTTGCTACTACATAGCCCACTTACGTGACTATTTAATTAATATTTAAGGAAGGAAAACTGTTTTTAATTGAGCCACTACAGTTGTTAGAGCGAGAAACTGTCAACTCCTCGAAGTTTACCTCACAATAAATTCATTTAAGATGGTGGTTAGACGCCGCAGCAGAAGTTTGGTGAAGGGCGACCACCTTTAAATATTTATTCGTTGATCAAAGATGCATTAAACTTCAACTACCTTAAGCTACCAATTGAATAATGTAGAGGATCAGCTCCCAGCAACACTGGCGTGAAAAATGGAATGGCTCCCCGTATAATAAATATATTGGCAGCTGCTCCTTGTCTGGAAATAGTTTAGTGAGGAGAGCAAAGAGAAAGGAGAAGAAGAGAAAGAGGTCTGCCGGATTCACCTCAGTGTGACTAATTCCCAAGTTAAGAGGAGCAGCAAAGCATGTTTTAGCTCTTGTACAAAGGAGTGAGGAGTGAAATGTAAACTTTGTAAGTGAAAATTGTTCCGAGAAACGGCAAACCAAGACAGTTCCCAGTACTCTTGTGTAACTAAATTATCACCTTCCTTCCAATCCGCAGGAATGCCTGTATTCATGGACTATAGTCTGATCTGAGCGGGTGAAAAACCTGACAAACATTACGAACAACTCCGTCTTATGATTTAAGATAAAGTTGGGGAGGAAAAGACTAATGTAAAAAGGCCTACCCAAATGGGGTTTCCGATCATAACAAGCTGCTGAAGTGTGTAACTGCCGAAATCATTAATGAATGAAGAGCAAAATGTTTCCCAAACTGAGCATCAATGGTGGCAAGACAAGAAGGGGAATCCGGGAAAAGTTCAGATTTTCACGGTAAGTTGTACTCTTTTCCTACTCCGCTCTCTCTTTCTCTCTTTTTCTCTATTCCGCCATACATAAATAGGATTTTCTCTTCCTCACGAAAAAAAAGTCTTGTCTTGAATGCCACTTTACTCACCACCAAAAATCCTTCCATTAAACACTAGAAATTACGTATTTCTCCCCTCCCCGAATCAAACTCGTTAAGCTCTGGCTAAAGCAGAGTAGACATATTTTCAGTGATATTTCCATTTTCCCTTGTTTTACATGGGCACGTTGACAACGAAAATATTTCTGCCCGCACTTAAAAATACTATTGACGTGGAGAGCAACGCTCTACAACATAACTCGGAGTAGAACAGGGAAAAACATGCCAGCCAAACTTTCTTTAACTATTTCATCTCGGACAGGAACGAGATAGTCAGGTCAATGTGCAAGTGAGTTGCGGGGAGATAAAGGCATCTTAAGAACTCAATTGACAGATTCGACGCAAGTATTACTTTTCCCACTTTCATCTCAGATGGAGCGCCCACATATGTGCATCCACTCACACCAGGGATCGCAATATTAACTCTGACAGTGGGAAAAGCACACCAGAAAATTTTCTGGAACCATTTCCCTCGTACACACTGCTCCCGCTTCTCCCATTTCTCTTCCCGAGCTGTGCTGAGGTCCCGCTTTTTCATATGGAGGTCACCTACAAAACCTCAAATATGAAATAGGAAGATGAGGAACATCGGGGAAAGATAGAAAAGGGAAAATCAAAGACGAGCCAGAAAGGAAAATATTTCACCTTTTACTGATAAAGTTTACTTTTTTTTGTTTCCCGCTACGAACAAGACTACAAACGCTCTTCGTGCTCCTTTTCCCCTTTGTCAAACTTGAATTCTTTACATGTGGCAGTAAGAAAAATGCAGAATACAGTGGAGCAACGCCACTAACCGTAGCTATCACAAAAGCAGGTTTTCTCTTACAAAAAACGTCTTGGCATAACTCTTTCAAATGTGTTGCTGAAATTACTGCTAGTCAACAGCAAAAAAAATATATTCTTTTCCAGCAACGAGTTTTAGCGATGTTCCTTCCCAGCCCTAATTAGGTTCGCCTTCCTTCCTCCTCCGCTTACACAAACAACTTTTTTTTCTCTTGCTCTGTTCTCCGTACCCTGAAATATTAAAAAAAAGACGTATTTTTTTCAATAGAAGAAGGGGAACTTCTTGAGGCATGGCATTGTAACTATTGTGACAGGTATTCATACAGGAAACTAATATAGACATGGGAGCACCCGAAATGAATTACGTGTATGAAGTGTACGCTGATGGGGGGAAACCATGCATTGTATCCCAAAATAATGTTCCCATTTCCCACAGCTGACCACACAAATTCTGCTCATGCAGCGAGACAAACTTGCCTGGAAAAAAAAGTTTCAAGTGAAAACAAATGCTTCCTTAATAAAATCATCCGAGAAAACAAATGACCAAAAGTGGTCTCTACTACTTACCCCAACCGTACTTTTTTTTCTTAATAAGTGCAAAAAAGTAAGCCACCGATGGTAGTACGGCATGCCACTTGCGTAGCAAAACTGGAATGGGGAAACATGACTGATTTTTCTTACTCTGAAAGAATACCGAGATCGCGAGACATATGAGTGCTCCGGTTCCACTGAGGATATATATTTTTTTAGTTGAGAACTACAAAAAAATACTACGGAGTTGGGGAAAAGCGCAAAGCCGAAGTCGAGGTACATTCCGCATATTTGTACATCCTCCGGATAAGGATTTCAAACATTTGTCCGAGGAAGGCTCTCCCAACAAGGACCCACTTTTGTAATGCTCTCAGAATACTACTATTTCATGCTTGTTTTACTCCTGTCTCCGTCGGTTGTCACAATGCTGCCCAGCTAAAGGAATTTCCCGTGCAGCTTCAGCACCGTGCATAGTGATGAGCTTAAAAAGTAGCTGTAAAGTCCCCCGCTTATTGTTCCAGCGGGTGGGGAAAGCGAAATGATCAAATTCCAAAGTGTCAGCTTCAAACATGATTACTGTCATCAAAGCTGCATCCAGCAATTATGATTTTAAAGAAATAAATGACGGGCGCCGCCAGCTCCACAAAATTTTCTGTATGAAAAGCCTCTCGACACACACAGAGAGTTAGCTAACATCAGAGAAGAATTTTTCTTTGTGGTTTTTTTATTGTCAACTATGCACCAGGACAGCTTCTTATAGGAAATCCACTCAAATTGTGGACTGTTTGTGTAAAGCCATTTCTAGATTTTACAGATAGGTGAGCTGTCAGTTGAATTCTGAGGGAGGAATGAATGCCACTATGAAAACTAAACGAAGTAAAAAAAAATTCTTTTTACGTCTTGCGTAGAAAACCACCAACGGCGTTGCCAAAGGGAAATCTTTTAAAACTCTTACATCCATTTTTTTTGCTAACTAACCACTCCGGATTCCAATAAAAAGAGCTCTTTTGGCTACAGCGTATATTATACGCGTATGTAAGCTGTGGATAGCCTTCCAATAGAGTTTTTCAAGTGTGGAGGAGCTTTTCCATGGCCACATTTCTCCGTACAGTTGGTATGGCAGTGAAGGAGGAAAATTTTTTTTTCTGTTCCGTCTTTTTTCTTATTCTGCGGCCGTCCCGCTGCAATAAATAGGTGGACATGTTTAGCTGCTGTATAATGGACTGTGTGAAGAGTTTAGTTGTGCTTGCACTAAAGATCCCATCGCTTTTTCCAGCTTTTTCTTCTACACGTCTGCTTCTTCAAGACTAATTTGTTCCTTCGCAGTTACTTCACCAGCCCTTATTAGTTTAGCAAAGGGGCTTGCTGTTGCATGAGTGTCAGCCAAAGCTATTATTTTGTTTTTACGGCCACTATCACCTTCCATTACGTATAAACTCAAATCAACAACGCAGTGCCAGCCGTCTCCCTCTCCTGTTCTCCCTCCATTTCTAACCCCTTCGTTCCATTCCACCATATCCGTTTGTTGCAGTGCATTGTCCCTCTCTGGCGTAAATACTGGTGTATTATTGCCCGTATAAAGACCCCCTCCTGACAACTGAGCTATTCCTTAGACTAATGCTTTTATAGTGCAGCCATTCCCATAACATGTTCTCGAAATGCTCTCATTGTATCGACAAAGAAAACACACACGACTGGCCATTACGCCAAGAAAACCACATTTTTCCATTGTAAATAGTAAATACGAAGAAGGCCATTAGAATTTCCTCCTGTAATCTTGACCAAAGAGTTACTTTCTTGGAAGAAAAAAACCTGACATGGAAACATGCTGGAGCGACTAGAGGGGAATGTGAGTGAAGGTTACTTTTTTGGTTGTGGCGGTGGTTCTAGTTGATGTTACGATATTGCCAATTGCTCCCCTTTCCCTATACGGATCGTGTTCAGCTCTTAGTCCAGAAGCGTTTTTTTCCCTTTCCACTCCCGTCATTGATACTTCAGCAAGATTTCTGGAGAACTTGGTATAGCGCGACGTTAGCAACTTTCTTTCACTTTTTTTAGGAGCTATACACTCACTGGGGCAACTTTTATTGCATCAGGTAGCACGAAAAAAAAACTCCCGAGTTTTCTTCCAAGTCTAGATTGCTGAAAGTGGTGGAACGAGTCCCTTTATCCCTAACATAGGCTATGTTTTGATTCTGGACATTAAAGTACCCCATAATTTGACTAACGGAATCGGTTCTGGTAGGGACTGGATCTCCTTCCTTTGACTAGCGGGCATGCTACAGGTCACAATCTCATAACTAATTTATCTCCGAAATACCGGGTGGGTGAACTTTGCATTTATTCTTGCGAGAGGCTAACGGTCACAGAGCTACAGGCCTCTCCAGCCCTTCTTGGAACCCATATAGGTGTATAGGACTACAAAGCTGGAAACCATTTTCGGGGGAAAAAAGTCGAGTGTCTACTTGTGAAAAAATTGGTTCGATTTTCTTCTGCTCTCCACACACATCAGCTATACAACATAATATGATTTGTTAGCAATTCCTTCCGGTAATATTAATTTCATTTATTGCACGGCAAGCAAATTCGGAGGGACAGGGACTTCTGCACTCTCTGCTTGCTTGACATTAAGGTTAGATTGTGAGGCTTTCTATGATGGTAAACTAAATTGGAAAAAGGAGGCCATTAACAATGGACGAAATTCGCGAAAAAAAGCAATGCTCGTGTGTTCCTGAGAGGTCCACAAACAAAAATAAGTGGCATCGTCACATCATCCACTTCAGCTTTTTTTATTAGAAGCAAAAACGGTTCATTTCATACAACTAAAGGTACTCCTCTCCCTATGGAATAAAAGGGAGAGAGAGATATGTGTGGAGTGCACAAGTGAATTTTCATTTCTCTCCGACTTCATTTTGCAAAGCGTATTGACCTGTGAGTTCGAACGAAGTGCGGATTTCATTTGAATTAAGTTGCTGTTTTCATTATTTGCGAAGCTCTGCCATTCACATGTCCGAATAAATGGAGAAGGTGTGCCTTGTCCAAAACATATCATTGTCAGGAGCAGCAATACACAGGAAAGGTTTGAATTTAGGGATCCACTCTATAGCGAGCTGTTCATCCCATTCGGAGAACGCACCCATAATTTTAAATGCACAACCGATATTGGTCGCAGTCTGTCAGCGTCATGCTAATTGTAAATCGAACTGTGTGTTGGGCAGCTTAGGTAAACATAAGCTACATTGTGTAGGCAGTGCCAGGGACAAAGTCAATCTTACGAGAGGAAGTGCCCGTCTCCGCACAAGAGATTGGGGGCAGACGGTGCCTTGGAGCCGTAATAATCCTTTCAGTCGGAGCGGGCAGTTTCGGCTGTGAGAAAAGGAGTTTTGAGTTTTTCACTAATGCAGAGAAAGCAGAAACATCAACACAAACATGAAGGAAAAGCGCATTTTGAATCCTCTCCAAGGAAACTGGAGAAAAAGAGAGAGCGTAAAGCAGGTTCCTCACTCGCATGTAAGGTCCAACATGGTTCTCTGGACGTTTCCCGAAATTGAAGCACTAATAAACTTATACTTATGCTCGTTTAAATGAAAGGAAAGAGGACAGCTAGAGGAGCGCTTGCTGAGCGTCGTAGAAAGTAATTTGATATTGCGGAGTAGGAAGGAATAGCAGAGATAAGAAGCCACTCATGACCAATCTGACTTCCGCGTAAGCACCAATGAAGTAAGTAGACTGCAATGGAAATCAGAGGATCTCCATATCCCGTTGCAGAGCCACCGCCGTTTCCCCTTTTTTTCTAACTATCTCCGGAATATTTTAGCCCTCTAATGCATTTACTACTCATCCTAAAATGGACCATAACAGTGTTGACTTTGGATAAATTTTATGTGAAATAATGACTTCAAAAACAAAAGGAGAGAGGAACTGCTCCAAATGCTCATATTCTGAAAACTGTTGTCCTGTGTGCCATTTCCAGACAATTTTACTATCATACAAATTACTACGTTCTGCTCCACTCAGGATACTTGCACGTATTTTTTTCAGCTTCAGCTACCACACACAATGCACAACTGCTCTCTGTTTTCGAGTTGGGCTTCCTTTTTTTTATTCCTCCCACTAAACCATACATACCAATTTAAAAGAAATAAAACTAAAGCAAAAAAGCAAAAACGTATCAGCTCCGCGCAGGAAGACGAGAGTGGTCATATTATTATTAGAGATTCTTTTTGCTCCCGCTCCACTAAATGCTTATAAAATGAGTGAGAGGAGCGGAAAAAACGGCATATATTTTACTACAGCATGCTTCTGGCACGGTCAGCAACAATTAGGTTGAAACAGTAAATTTTTAAGTACGGCTCAGAGGAAATTTCACTGCAGCAGGGTACCATTGGGACTCGGCTTAAAAGCAAAAAAAAAGTTTTATTTTACCTACAGTTAAGCCGCTACTATATAGTAGCTGAAGTTAAAAGTTAAAAAACGAGAAGCACAATCGGCCTCCTATCATATCTCTTTTGCATTTCCAAACTTTTTTTTAACTAGGAACGGAACTTGGCTCACATCATTCAAAGACGTAATTAGTGGCTGACGTTGCTCGCAAACTGACAAACATTTCTGTGAAAGATTTTCGGTGTAGCTCATAAAATATGTACATTTTCATTAGCGCTCCTCTTTTCAAAGGATGATCCTAATTCCTAATTATATCAACTCCGGGAGAGTGGAGCGGGAGAGAGATGGTGAGAAATTAAATGAGTCATCCGTTCGCTAACTGAAAACATTTACAATGAATCACCAGGCGAGGCTGAGGTGAGAAGGGTAAACCGAAATGATGATGGCTATCATAATATCTGATCTAATTAAGCGCTAATGTATGGCTACACACAGGAAGAAGGGAAGAGGGAGAAGAGCGACGGGTCAGGCCAGTTCAAAATTTCCCTTTAAAGGGAACAATCTATTCCCACGAGCTTCCCTCAACATGAAATGAATCCCAACCGGAGAAGATTAGAGAGGGTAGCCCGTTATTCTTCTTCCCTTCCTGTATTTCCACGAATAAAATGAGAAGCGGCACAGCATTGAAAATCATTTTCTCTCTTGCCCTCCGTTTCCTTCTCTCCTTCCGCTCCAGCTACGAACTCAGATCCTCTCTACCTGGCGTTATGTAAACACGCTGCGGAGTGCGTTTTGTGCGCGTGCACGTGCGGTTTCGGAAAGCAGACATGCAGAATTCTCATGCTCTGAGAATGCCGGTAATGAGAAAATTCATTTTAAAACAAAATACAAAAAAATAGTACAAGAAAAAGCGAAAAGTGTGCTCAGAGACAGTCTCACTCTTAATAATGGATGTACTGTTTATACGAGAGTACAATACGTTTTTCAAGGAAAAAGGCCAGAAAGTCGCTGGAATATGTTGCGCACAAAATAAATTTGAAAAACTCTCTTTACCCTTTCTGCCATTTTGCCTTGTTCTCCTCTCAAAGAAAACATGCCACAAACCCTTTGACGGAGATGATGGAAAAGGAAAAGCGAAAATCTGAACAATGGCGCGATAGCGGAAAATGGGAGAAAGCAGGAGGAAAACTTTTACATAATTTGCCTTCAGACTCCCATCATCCCATTCATCTTTCCGTACATAGTAGCCCACCTAACTACTAGTAAGCCGTAATAAACGCGCTTTTTTCAGTGCGTCAGCCATTCATCCCATAATATTTCATCCTTTTAAAGAGTTACCAACTGACTTTTAGACCCCATCTGTCATAAATGGAAATACAATGGCGATGATGAATTATTTTTGAAAAACAGGCACGCCTCCCATTCCTCTTATTGCAGAAATGGGAAAGTAATAATTAAACTTTTTTTTATAACTCGAGCACACTTTTTTTTCATTCAGCTGAAACCCATACAATTCCAACCCCATTTTATTATATTACCATTATTAAACTCAACCCCATTTATTACTTTTTTAAGCGGACAATTTCTTTTTATTTTCTCTTAAGAACAACTTCCAAACAGCGGTTCATATCCCTCTGGTTTTTCAACGAGTTCCATACAAATACATATTTATATGAAATGTATTCCCCACTTTACTTACAGATAATCACACCCCACCAACAAAAGTATATTTGCACGAAATCATTTATTTTGGATTACCTGAGCGGAGCAAATCCAAAAGGAAAACATCATTCACAGATAACCCGGCTGTTTTTGTAAGGGAAGCCTTGCGAGTGCGCTAGTAATAACTGATCAGGATAATGCTCTGGCTTGTCATGTCAGGAGGGCAGAACGTGCACCTAATAAGTGGTTCTCTGCTCGGGACTCAAGAATTTGTTCCCTGGCACCGTTTTCCATTCCTACCGTGTCAATATCGAGCAGGACGCCATAAAAAAAGGGTAGAGAGGGCTGAGAGGAGCAGGCACATGCAATATTTGTGTATTAGTCACCACAACAACAGCCCTCCTTATAAATACAAGTCAATGAAGCCGATCAAGTTTGTAGTGCGCTGCCATTTCAAGCACATCTGTGACGGAGTGAAAGGGAAGCCTCTGCTTCCTCTTTTATCTCATCGAGAGGAAACCACAAAATATGGCTGCAGATATATTTCATATTATCCCTTTTCTTCCAGATTGCACACAGCAAGCACCGGAAAGGTGATATACCGGGCTGGTGCTTTTTCCCCCGAAATGTCTCCGGATTGCGTGAACCTATTACGTGCACTCGCTTTTGTGCGGTGCACGAGGATAATAATATTCTGCTAGCTGTTTGACTTCACCCTCACATATTTTTGTACGGGTGACATTGGCCGGGCTAATGAAATGAGTGAAAAATATCGCATCGCAAAATAATGCTAAAGTGCTCTGGTAATTGGTAATGTAATACGGTGCAGTTTTCAGATTTCTTTCTTTNCGGTGCAGTTTTCAGATTTCTTTCTTTCTTTTTTTCATTCCCCTCACATATCGGAAGGGGGGAGGTAATCTGGAAAAAATGAACTTTAAAGTATCATATTACTCCAAGGAAATTAGAATAAATGGCTGCTGGAATGGACTGGAGAGGGAAGAAACGTGAGGGAAAGGAGGGTATAGCCCAAGCTGCGAGGAAGGATAAGGAGGATTTGGATTGAACGTTTTTTTGTTTACCTGCTTGATATATTTATGGCACTGGAGTGGACGGCTGTTAATATGATACAAGTAGGTAGGTTTGTTATCTGTGTGCATCAACTGTGCCACCACACCCCTATAACTATACTAAACCGCCGCGGCTCTGAGGCTTTAATGCACTTTGCTTAGGCAGGGCAGTGATAGCCGGCAACTCACTCTCTGCACAGGCTACATACACCAAGAAGATTACCCTTCATTCCAGAAACCATTTCCCATTTCGTTTATTTTTTTTTTCTTCTTTTCCTCCTCTTCCTCATTCTCGTATCTTGCTCTCCCCCAAAACAGATTAGCTTTCACTTGAATGCTTACTAGTTAAGTTAGTGACTCGAGAGAAAGTTGGTGCCGTGGTTGAAAGGCATTATTCTGTCTAGGATGCAACCAATCCTTAAAGCACTGACACGGTTATTTTCGTTTTTCACAGAGCAACTTTTATATGACTACTTTTTCCTCAGGAAATGTATACCTGGTCCACTCATAACGGGCATACGTGCCCACACTCTCAGATATATATATATATATATATATTTACCCATACCGCCAGATTGAAATTGGTTGGAATTCCTCCTTCCCTGCTGACTTGTAGAGGAAAAAGGAAAAAAAATTGGATTACTTTTCACAGAATAACTACTGAAGATGACTCGGATTCCAGATTTGAGACGCTTACCTTATCATCATTCACACCGTCACGTGTAGAGCGAAAACTATGTATTCCTTCCCGCATTATAAATATGTAGCAGTCTATGAGAGCACTAGTCAAGAGAGCTTGCTACTTCTTCCTCTCCTTCTTCAGCCACTAAATAAAAGCAAACAAAGTCAAAGTCACTTCGTTTCATATGACCCGCACTCAGCACTAACGACAAAGGTTAAGCATTCAACTTTAATGTAGCTCTCACTTTGCCTCTATTTTCCGCTTCTGGATATATTAATGTACATATAGGCACACTCTTCTCTTCCGTCATTTTCCTTTAGTGCCTTTTTTGCTCTTTTTTTCCGTTGTTTGGTCCCGCTCCTAAAAAAATTGCTTTCATTCACCTCCTTAAATCGGACACAACTAACTGTGAAAACACTCTGATGAAAAGGTTTATTTATGTTAAGACATGTGGAATGCAAACACTGCTAAATACAACTTTTTTTTCATGTACTTCAAGTCATGAGAGAGAAAGGACTTTGCCAAGAAAATTTTTTTCCGGTTACGCAATTTAAGCTGCATCCACTGAGTGGAATATATATTCTTCCATGAAAGGATTTCAAATCAACGCTCGCTCCCTGTAGCTCGCTCAGTTTGCACGGCGAAAGAAGAAAATGAGCGCTCACGAAATGTCAGGATAAGACTGTTCCTAACTGGCATCTCTTAATGAAAAAAAAGAGGCTGGGTGCACTAGTACAAAGGGGAGAAGGCACATATTTGTGTAGTTAAATTCGTATCGCGCAATTGACAAGGAAACGTGCTAACAAGCAACACTTGCGACTGCTTATTTTTTTAAAAAAAACTTGCACTCTGAAAATGTATGAAAAAAAACTAGTTGGATTGGTACTGTGCTCAGGAAATTCATTAAAAATTGAGTGAAACGGGCTTATAATGTACATTAGCAGTTTACTGCTTATGATTATGATGGGAAACTCTGGATTTTGGAATGAGTGTGCTTATGCAGCTGTGCAGATTAGGGAGCTGGATTATCTGAAATTTGAATAAGACTGGAGAAATTCTTTGGAAATGGGAAATCTCATCAAATCCAGGAACCTATAGCGTGACATGATAATGCAATTTTCGAGTAAATCATGAAAGTCTAAAATGGGAAAGTGACTGGTAGGCGGGAGGATATGAATATTATATAGCTAATGCAGGTACTCTTTTCAGCCAAGATGGAGAGAGCATATGTTCCTGAGAGCGGAAAACTTCTTGGGAATCGGGAAAGCTATAGTCAGTTGGAAGGCGGACTATTGAGAAAAACTATTCAGTATTCAAGTGAGGGGAAGTTAAACTCGTTCCATTTTGTTTTGTGCAATCATCTATATTTTTGACCGTGGAGGGAGTCTTGCCTCTCAGTAAGACAAGAGCGGCGTTTTAAAATGCTCCACAGGAAGAAAAAAAAAAGAAAATTTCTGCAGTTTAGCGTACAATGCTGACTGCTACAGTGCCTGCACTACTAATGCCTTATTGGGTTCAGGAAAAGCTGCCTGAAATACAGAGAAGACAATATAGAAAATCGTAATTGCACTTACGTCGAGTTCTAATGCTCAGACATCATCACTTCTTCACATTTCAACTTCAATTTTCCTTTTTCCCACTCTTAACAAAAGGATTGCTTTTCCAGCCTGGAAATTGGAAGTTGCCCCGCTGCAGTGTCGCTATATGTGAAGGAGGCTGTGTGCTACCTGATTGTGTTATATTGATTATGAGAGCTTCCTCCTTCCCCTCACGGCTCAGTGTTTCGAATAAGTGCGCCACTTTAGAAACACGCTCCAACTCTCGTTCACTCCGTCACGTATTAATATTGGCAACTGATAATCTCCGCATTAATTTGCTCCATGCTGTAGTAATCGTAATTAGCTTGCGTTGCATTTGATTGCTGAATTCTCGGAAAAAATGGAGACGACGTTTCACCGTAAAGCTAGACTTGAGTGCACTCCAAAAAAAAGCCCACTTTCCCCCTTCTCGTTACAAAGTGAGCTCCATTCCGTACAATTCGGAGATGCTCTCTAAGGCAATTATATACGTACATGGATACGTAGGTATCTCGTTCCCTCGTATAATTTCATTCTTGACGGAATGGAATTCTTCTGCGTCATATATTTCCGTTCTGTTTCCGCCCAGTGCAAAAAAATATTTTTTGGAAGGCAAAAATATTCTCTTTCTCTAGGTAGCGCAAAAGTGTTCGTAGGAATATCGGCAGTTTTAGCTAGAGAGCAAACGGGAAATGCCTACTGTAACTTAATTTGGATCGTTACGGCGAAAAACGTAAGTAGAAGTGGGTATATCTGTAGGATATGCCTACTTAATAGGAGCTCGTTGGAAAGGGACTCTTTTTCTAAGTACATAAGACTGTTTTTTGTAGTTTCCCTGAAGGAAGTAGGAATTAAGGGCCTCTCAATTTTAAATTAATAATGGAGTCTCAACATTCATTATTTATAATTAATTACAAAACTTTCGGGAAAATGTAATATGAGCGTGGACACCGTTTCGTTTTACACTCAGAGTTGGGTTTTACTTTTTCCTAGTATTTGAAAATGAAGACACTTCTGTTTCCTATAGCGCATATGTGTCCTCACAATACTGCTACTTGCCGCGCCGCCACTGGCGTTCCCTTTCACTTCTCCAGATTTCCTGCCAATGACACTCTTCTTATTTCGTGCGAGCAGAGGGGCAACTTTATGAATTTATTTTTTGTCCAAAGTTTATTTATGCTAAAATGAATTTAATTGTCTGCATTACTGTAGGCGCCCTTATACCTCCTTTTCTCTCCTCCACCACCGGCCTTTTTAGTTATGAGGAAGAATGGAAAAGTTACTTCCATTATGATTACACACTCGCTCACTTTTATTACCGAGACAAATGACGTGTCTGCGGAGGAGCGGTGTGTGCCCTTCCCGGAAAACAAATGGGAGCGGGTACACAAAAGAAAGTGAATAATTTTGGAGACATTTATCTGGAAATTTGTAGAGGAGGGAGCTATCCCAGTGTGAATCTATCAGACACTAGAAAAAAAACCTTTAGGACGGAGATGGAGCTGTGTAGCAACAGCATATATGATCTTGTACCAGTTCATTGTAGCACAATATCATCCTTCTCCTCCGTGCCAAATAAATTATTGCTTACATGTACTACAGGTAAAGGTTGCAACAAGAAGGAAGGAGAAAACTATCCTCCGGAGACCTATTTCAGACATACGCATCCTCCTCAGCTAAAACTTTTTTTTTCCGGCTCGCATAACCTGTAAGCATGCAAAGCAAGTGGGGGAATATCATGCATTTATTCCATTACTGGAGCATGGGCGTAATCGCTGATAATGTAATAAGCTTGTAATACTCCTTATTGCTTTCCTACCTTATTTTTCCAGGGACGGGAGAATGGATGCGTGCATATTAGAGCTGAATGCATGAACGGAATTCTCCCAGGAACAGTGCCCTACAATATTGCATGCAGTGGAATGCGAATGAATGCATCCTGAAAAGCGCATTCAACGACGGTAAATGCTGCACCACTCAGGCATGTAGCTTCACTTCCTCTTTCCTTCTACGACACAATGTCCCATTACTGTTATTGCATAAATTGGTGATTTGTATTAATAAAAAGCAACATAAAAATCCACCCTGAACAAGGTACAAAAGCGGAGGGAATTTAGCGCAAACTTTTTCCACTTTTCCTTTTTCTAAAGCTAATAATAGTTGAGTGGAGTACAGGGCCGAAATTTATGCTGAGGGACTTTTCCACTTTGAAAACAACAAAATATTAAAGAAAATATCATTTTTGAGAAAAGAAAGTTACAAACTTTTATTTCTACTCGCCGTAAAACGTTTACCAGGAGGCTGCTTGCTTAAGAATTCCAACCAAAGACTAAATCTAAGTACCTGACCTGTATTTCATTTTATGCCTACTGCGTTTTATTGGAACTGGTATGTAACTATTCTTTTATTTTTTTTGATTTCGCCTCCCTCCAATACAAATAGAAGAGGGAGGAAAATAAAAAGCATCCTTCCTCCTCTTTTTGTTTACTCTAATGCCGCGGGTAGCATTTTTTTTTGGTTAAGCCTCTTAAACTTGTTCCAGCACGACGTATAGTGCAGAAGAGCCCGGCGATGAAGGAACGCGAAAGGACTTGTGGCTGAGAGTATGGAGTCGTGTAACTTGTAAACTGTGAGCTTATTTTTGCGAGTACTTACGCATGTTTTTTCCTCCTCTTTTCCCCTTCCTTTCAAGAAAATATAAAAAGCATGTAAACTAAAGTTAGTGATTCACTGTCTTAAAATAAAGCAAAAAAAAAGTGTATTATTACATGAATTTTTACTCCCCACTTATTGCCATGTATAGCCTTCCCCTCTTTTGCTTTCTGCGATGTGATATCGCTCTCCGTTTTATGCTCCTGCTTTTTCTCCTTTTGATGCATCGCATTAGGATTGATGATTCTCGTCATGGCAGAGCGAGGCCCGTATATGACTTTTTCTTGGAGGGAGAAGTACAGAGCTCCGCACACGGGGAGGAGTGGAGGGGCCAAAGGCAGTGAACATATCCGGACATGAGAGGGAGCTCTTTCAGATTACATATTCTGCTCTCCTTTCTCGTGGTTTTTTGCATCATCCATTTCGAAAGAAGTACGTGAAATCTGCATGTTACGCGTAAAGTATACAAGTGTGTGGGGAGGAGGAAGGAATTACTGGAAAGAAAAAGTGAATAAATAGTTCAATCAATATAATATATGCTGGTGGCATTATTTGGCAGGACATGTTCTGACATTGGCTACTTCTCAAGAGAGTGACCCGAGTGGTGCAATTTGACAGGCATAAAGTGAGGAATGTCCTCTGTTATTTTCGTTTACATTTTTTCATAAGAAAGAAAAGGCAATAAGTTCTCGGTTGTTGGCTGGCAACCAGCAGCACATACTTTTTTTAGGCTCCTGTTTTTCACTGGAAAGCAAAACCGTATCAATTTCTTTCCAATACGTCCCTCTTGTTTCTGTCTGGAGGAAGTTGAGTTTTCAGAGTTGAAAAAATATGATATGAGCTTGTAGTAAACAGTGGGAAGAAGTAGGTAGGAACAAGCAATATCAGAAAAATGCAGACACTCACGTTTGAGTGTGCAAGGGGCAGAATATGGAGAAAGGTGTAACCTGAACAAGAGAAGTGGAATGCTGTAAGCGATTTTTGGTTTTGAGTAGTGCACACAGCTCCGCTAGGGAAAAAAATATGGTTTTTTGGCATTTGGCATTTTCTCTAGAAGCTCACTACTCATGCATGGACTAGTGATGTGTCTCAACCATATTTGTTGCACTTTCCCCCAGATCCGTCCCATCAATGAGTTTGATTTTGGGAGAAAAACATTTCCGTGGAAAAGTACGCTACAGCAAATATCATCAGACAAAACGGCTCCCTGTAGCTAGACATTATGTCGTGTGTCCAGAAATGAATAAATCGAAAACTACTTTTTTATGTATCGGAATGAAATGGCTGTTCATTTTCCATCTCTTTATTTTATTAGGGCACATGTGTGTAAGTTGATATAGCGCAATTTACAGTTTTTCATTTGGATAAGCTTTTTCATTCCTTTCACATTTCCAGTCGACAACTCTCATTTCATTTTATGCAACCTATGGAATTCTCAAACCATATCGGAGTAATTTTCGAAATGTAGCATTCATCATCCTCGACAATAAAATTGGACTCGGGTAATATTCTCATCTCGCTACCTTGGCTTTAAAGCAATCTTATTACCTATCCAGTCGGGCGAGTGCTCCCGCCACACTTGTCTAACCTCGATATTCACGAGTTTAAAGTAGACCACGGATACCTAATCACAACGCGCGGGCTACTTTTTTTTTGCTTATTTGAGAATATTTTTTTTTCAAACTTTTCACCCACCAACCCACCCACCTTTCCTTTCAGTAGAGCTCCTCTGATCTGACACCGCTGACACTAGTAAAGCAAGCATGAATCACTTTATTCGTGTTTTCTCTCGTATAAAATGGGCTATGCCATTACATTTAAATGAAACGGAACGAAACTGTATTTACTTTTGAAATGAATTAGCTGCTGCCGGCGCACACACTCATATCCCCTTCCATTTCCCCTTTTTTGGAACACTCCACCATGTTTATACACTTTGAGATGATAGATCAGCGCGGTTGCGAGAACGGAGTTTACGTGGGTATACTCCTCTGGAGTATTTTCGCGATACTTCCACTCTATTTTTACAAGCACCCACACGTATGTCATATATATTTACGAACACTTGTTTGAAATGGAGACCTATTTTATTGCATCTTCAGCATTCAATTTTCTTCTATTGAGTAGACAGACCAACTCTACTCGCTTCCACTTTCGTGAGCACTTCCCCCGAAAAAAAAGATGGAAACAAGAAGGACAGGGAGGGAATTCCACCAGACTGAAAGTGAAACATAAATTTATGTACATTTTTTTTATCTGTATTGTTGATGCTGCCTCGTGTGAAGAAAGCTTAAGGGCTCATAGGAGACATGTACGGTGGAAGTACATATGCTCTCTGAAATGAATAGGAAAAGTACAACTGCAACCCAGACAAAAAAGTAATAATATATTGTATCCCTGCTTACTTCAAGCAACAATGGATTTTTTTTTCGCCATTTCATTTTGATGAAATTGTAAATAATAATGCTATGCCATACCATTTCACTTTACTTCAGTTGCAGACCAAGAAAAAAAAAGAGTCTTGTGGAAGAACTGAATAGCCCTTCTCCTTACATTTAACTCGTCACTTAGGTGCTACGGCTCATGTCATGTAAGCTGAGAGGGGAAAAAAAGTTGCATCTTCTTAGCGAAACCAGTGTTGCATTACCTGCGTGTCTCCTTCACGATGAAGATGATACTTCATGACAGCCTCAAGACACATCCGCTTTTTACGTATTGCCCTGTTCCCTCATCCTAATGCAATCTTGGCTCCGCTCTTGTGTGTGCATTATATTTACCTACAAGGCCTTTTGCTGGTGCACCTAACGTGAGAATAGACAGTAATAACATTATTACTGCTTATACAGTTTGCGCTGCAAAAAAAAGTTGTAGTCCTAGGAAAATGGAAGGGAGGGAGAGAGAGAGAGAGAGAAAGCGAAAAAATGTGGAGAAAATAATACCTCCTTCTTTTCTTCACTTCTGGTGAAACAGTATACTTAATTTAACAAGAGGGCTCGGCGCCTCTTGCCAAAATATATAAGGCTGTCATGCATGATATTAAATAATACACGTTTACATGGGAGGGGAAGCTGCACACGTTCTCTTGCTCTTGAGTCCTTCAGCGAGAGAGAAGAAGAAAAAAAATCCCTTTCAACAGTAAAATTCTAATTTGCCAAAATAGTTTTATGAATGAAATCATTTAGGTAGGCCCTCTTTCCCCACTTTATCAAAAGGGCTCGTAGCGGGGGACGTCGAATAAGAAATGGAAAAAAAAATTGTGTGGAGTGCTACACACTCTTTGCCTTTCAAAGTGACATTGGGGAGCCCAACTACAAAACTTTTTTTTGTGTTTGCCGTTGTTGCATGTTGGAAGGAGGAAGTTGTCCAATTTCACAGAAAAAAAAATTGAAGCCTGTATATGCTATAATCGCCCCTCAACTTTAATTCACTTATCGCTCAAGTGAAATTAAAAAGGCGAAAATTAATCTGCAAAATGTTTATTTATATGTAGTACAGAGCCGAGTTTTTTGCAACATAATAATAAAAAAAACGTAAAAATTGCTTTATTTATTTAGTACTACAAAGTGTTTGCCTTTTCTTGTTTATTTCAGAGATCACCAGAAAAACGAGCTGGAGTTCGACACGGGCAACAGTTGCCTTAATTGAAGCCTGTATATGCTATAATCGCCCCTCAACTTTAATTCACTTATCGCTCAAGTGAAATTAAAAAGGCGAAAATTAATCTGCAAAATGTTTATTTCTATGTAGTACAGAACAGAGTTTTTTGCAACATAATAATAACAAAAATGTAAAATTTGCTTTATTTAGCACTACAAAGTGTTTGCCTTTTCTTGTTTATTTCAGAGATCACCAGAAAAACGAGCTGGAGTTCGACACGGGCAACAGTTGCCTAAATTAATCACCGCCACAACAAACTCTATCTGACTTGGTGTTTTAGCCTCGCCGCTGCCGACCTAATTTTTTTTACAGAGTGCTGTAATTTGAGACACCCCATTCAATTAATTTTCCTATAGGAGCAGCCACGTTTTATTAGGAAGAGCACGGAAAGCTAAAAGACGGCGATGGAAATTTATCATTTAGCGTGGCAAGCTGGAGGAAACGTAATCTGTCACATGAAGGAATGAATGACAAGCTAAAAAGTGCGAGGTGACTGCATACTCGCTTTTCTCTGTTCCGTTAGAGTGCGGAGCACATAATTGTATTCAGATTTAATACATTTAGCAGTCAAAGTTAATATGCCTACTCGAAAGTTACCAGAGACAGAGAAGCACTACCTTTCTAGTGCTCCCACTCCTACCTCGGAGTAGCAATTTTCGGAGAGGGAACGAGAGAGCGGATGGAAGCATTGTGAAATTGAAGCAATCTCTTGAATCAGAGCAATTTTAGGAGAAGAAAAAAAAGGAGAGCGGAACAGGGCAATAAGGAAATAATGAGGGAAGAGAAGGAGTGTCAAGAAAGCAGGGTGAATTTCGAGCGAACGGACGATTAATAGGGAAAAGTGCACGTACTAAAACAAGATGCTTCCTCTAGTCATTCCGTACAAGATGTTGCCCTACCTCATTATCATCCTTTTAACTCTGGGTGAGTACGAAACCAATTCTCTGATTTTTTTTCCCTTCCAGCGCAGAGATGTCTAATAGCTTCATTTTCTCACTCTGGGGTCCCTTTTAAAGATGCAATTGCATATTTTGTCTGCACTAAAATATTCCGTTGAGAGTGTTTAATAATACAATATCGTTCTCTTGTTCCGATTCGGAATTAAAGTGGAATGGAGACGGAGCTCCGTTCCCGAAGAGCACTTCTAGCAGAAGAAGTGTGCAGAAGGAGGCTAAAAAACCTTCTGGAGCTACTTAAAGTTGATAGGTAATATGAGTGCCGTTGCGTTGTCGGTCTAATCCTCCGTAAACTTTTCGTGCGGGGATGTTTGCGTGTAGTTTCCCTTTCAAGGATGAGGGAGGATCGCATTAAGGAGGGAACTTGTCTTGGAATGGGATTAAAGTTGCTCCCTTATAAAAGATCCAATTGTCACAGTCGCCATTGTTTCTTTAGTATTGATGTGTACACACTTGCAAAGTTTTGTTTTTGTTAATTTTCCTAAGCAATAATGCTTTATTCCGCTGCTGACACTTAATTTACAGCCCAAAATGGTCTAATGGTGTCCAAGCAGCAATCCATTTCCCAGTACAATCCCGGCTTCAGCTCTTCCCCACAACTAAATCCATTTGAGATGGATGTCCCGGAACATTTGGAAGCACTTGGCAGCCGACTGACAGTTCGGATTCGTCTATCTCCTGTCTTCAACAGCAGCGAGTCTTTCCAAATGGGAGGAAGCACTGCACCGGAAGTATACCTCCAGCTAGGAGTTTACGAGTGGAACGGGGATTTAGTTATATTGACCCAGCAGCGAGTCCAAACAGTCTCAGTAAATTGGCAAGAAGTAAGCTCAAATTTCTTTCTCGCGGAGTACACTTTCCCGCCCAAAGTTATTTACACAATTACCTATCTTCTTTTTTTTTCTTTAATCAACTGATACCTCAAATTTACTGCGTTTCACTAACTCCTCTCGGGAAATAAAAAGCGCTGACGGCGGCGCTCATTTGCATGCCACTTTCAGCATACCATTCTGTTTTTTCTTCTTTTGGCAAGGTTAATTTCGACTGTGGATGGATCGTCAAGGGTGGGAGGTACTTTGTTTATCTAACCCAGATCCAGAGAACCGTGAAATCCGATTTCCCCCAGGGTGCTGCAGACGCCCGTGCTTCCAGCTCCTTTCCATTCCCTGGAAATAATAGGAGCGAAGTGAAGGTGGCGGCCACTTCCGCTCTCTCCTTTCCACCTAGTCAATCTAGAGTAGAACACAATCAAACGCTCGATTTTTATAGCAAGTCAAGTGATGAATTGAGCGAGCTGTCAGCCCATCATCAGCCCCATGAAGAAGAGGAGCGGCAGTGGTTGCAGCGCTCTGGTGACAGAGTACGTGTGCTAGCTGCTAAGACAATTAATGTAAAGTACCCAACAATACTGTTCGAAGTGCCAACTCGTCTGGAGACATACACCACTGCTGCTCCCATCACACTCGGCTTGACGAGGACAATCTGTAAACCAAAACTGAAGCTACCTTCAACTGTGTTAACGCTAACAATGTGCTCCTTAGCTAGTGGAAAGAGTGGACCAAGTGCTAACCATTTTTCATTTAATCATGCAGACAGCTTCGAACGTCACAGAGCTGACGACGTGAATTCCTTAACTAGACCAGTAGCCACACATACAAAAGGTGTGAGTGGTGGCGGTGGTGCTCCCCACTCCACACGGCTGCACGACGCTACTCATAAACGTGACCGACACCATCGACGCTATAATCCCCCTGACCATCATTTATCATCCTGGTCAAACAAGCAGGCCAAGCGCTATAATTCCTCTGATGATACCTACACTAATCCCACTGACGAGAGCGAGAATCGAATGGAATGTCATCGGGATGTTACCACAATACTGAGAGACCCGCTGGTGGCACTTCAGGTGAGAGCAGAGCTGTTTCTCTTACTCAGTCCCCGAGTAAATAAACAGCTCTGGGAAAAGCCACGCCATAACACGTTTTCTAGCTAAATTGATGTTGAGAAAATATGAGGAGCCACGCTCAAAGTCTCTCTTTCTCTCTTTCTCTCCTTTTTTCCGCCAGACTGAAGGACACGTCAACGTGAACGTGGAATGCCAGCTGTGGGGGCGAAATGCGACGTACGTTATTCAGCTCCGCGAGGCAGAGTCTGGATATGTGATCGCGCAGAGCACTCACATCAAGTAATAAATTCACCCATTTCCAAGAACTCCTTATACACTTTTCTGAGTATTTTATGCAAAAAAATTGAAATAATGAAACCTGGCAAAATTAGGGTTGAGTGGAGCTCCCAGTTCTCCCTCAAATTAAGTAAGAGCAGCATCCTGAGATGTCAGGGCTCAGTACGGGTTCTCGTCTCCCATCCCCAGTGTGTGCTCCCAGGACGGGATAAAGTCCGTGTGTACGGCTTCGAGACTCTCCCCGTGCCGTCACTGCTAGCCCCAAGACGAGTCAGCTATATTGGAGAGCAGCAGATCAGGGAGAATAATAGAGCGCTCAGCTTCAGATGCGAAATGTTTCCTGCAAGGTAAGCAATATATGTAATTATGTCTGAATGTCTGCAATGTAGCGCTAGCGCTCCTCTCCATTCCATCAGTAGGGCTTTGTTTGCTATCCTAATTAAATGATGACTTACAATATCGACTTCGGTCTGGCTATTTACTCACAATTCAGATTCCTCATTTTGATTTTGATCCTGCGAATATTCTTTTCGCAGATTTCTCCGATTTTGCTTCCACTACGTGAACACTGCCGTGGATGAGAGCGTTTCCGTTGTTGTTGAAAAGTGCATACCTACTGGCCCATCGAACAGGATTGCAGGCAAGTACAAAACTGTCGGAGTAATATGCCTGCAGACCCGAAATGGGAATTAGAGTCTTTCTCGGAATCCATAAAAATGAAATTGAGTTCAGAGGAGGTAAGTAGATTAACGATCTTTTTTTTGCAGATGGGGGATGGAGTACATGGAGCAAATGGAGTAGCTGCAGTGTTACCTGTGGATCTGGAGGGAAGCGTTTTCGATATCGGTTTTGCGACTCACCGCCTCCTACCACAGGAGCCAACTTTTGCCAGGTACAAAACCAAGCTTGTTTACTCGTCGCAGCTGAGACTGAGAGCTTGCTGATGGAGCAATTTTAAATAGTTATTATCGGAAATTGCGAATAAGCGAGAAAATTGTATTGCCAGTAAAAAAATGTTTACAAGTAGCATCCAAAAGTTGAGCTTAATCTAAATCACTTGAAGTAAGCAGAAATATTTTGCTCATCGCGAACTTCATATTTTCTGATCCTGCCATAAATCAAGTACCAAAATTGAAAAGTTTCCGGCAAACCTCTGCCTAAATTACGGGAGTGCCAAAGAGCTATTTATTTTGTTTTAATAAAGGAACTGACAACGCTCCACTGCTTATAGAGCCTCGCATTTTCACTTTGCTCAGCACTGATAGCAGTCAATTCTGGAAGTCGTTAGAGGAGGAAGCAGGAATGAATCAACTCATCATCATTTCGTAATGTCTTTATAACTGTGGAAAATGAGCGAGGCTGACACAATTTTCCTCTCTCCCAGAGATACTCTTTTCTCATCTGCCACTGCAAACTCATATCAACCCAGAGCGGGAAAAAAAAGTTTTTATTTGTGTAGCCTGCAACTACTTACAATTTGTGATGAGAAGAGATGCCTCAACTGATGACGGTGATGGCAGTTGGCGTAACTGTGTTTGGGTGCTAGTCATAAGTGCCTCAGAACGCACTGCATTTTTATCTCTCTTGCAGCATGTGATAGCAGTCACAAGAGCAAGGAAGTGAAACGGTTTTCTCTGGGCTCTTCCTCCACTAAATTTGCTGTCTGTATCTATCAGGAGGAAAAAATAACGTTCTATACAGCGGCATCTCTCATCCAGCTTCCACCAGCCCGTTTCTCAGGCTAAAAAGGGGAGCCAGCGCTACAGAGGAGAAAGTGGCGGTGGTGAAAATTCCAGTGTGGAATCGTTTTACGTCCTCATAACTAAATTGTTGCGGCTTGGCTTGTAAAAAGGGTGAGTAGCGTGAAGCACGCTTTTTTTCCGAGTGGACGTGCAAGTAATGGAATAAAAGTTGGTTCCACTTTCCACTTGATAAACATCACGATACCATTACCGTCATCATTAGAATCACCATTTCAGTACACTGCCAGTTGTCATAATAATAATAATCGTTATCATCAATTTCTTCATTTTCAAGGAAGCATAGGGATCACATCATCATCCTCGTCTTCTCTCCCTGTCATCAAATTAATTTCACTATCACTTCCTCTCTCCCACCATCAAAAATATAATAAAAGTCTCCCTCCAAAAATTATTGCAAAACTTTATAATAATGTTACATCCATGGAGAGAGCAAGGGAAAGCTGACTACAACGACGAAATTGAAGAAGTGCTATTTAGCTCTTTTTTCGTTACACGTCCCGGCTCCCAGCTCTTGTTTCTTTCATTTCGTAATAATTATGTGTTGGTGATGATGACGATGATGATGATGATGATGATAGCGTGGTTCATTTGTATCAAATAATAATTTTACAAGAGTCTTTCCCTTAGGAATGCGAGCTGAGCTAGGGCAGAGTCGTGGAAGAGTTTGCTCTGTGAGTCGTCTCCCTTTCAAACATTATTTTTTTTTCTCTGCTGGCAACAAGAGAGCAGGGAGCAGTTTTTCTCCCACTATCCATAACAGTTGATAGCGGGGAGAGCAGAGCTACAATAATTTCTTGGCATTTGTCACTTGATAAAAGATGCTGATGGTGATAGCGGCGTGAGATGTCGGTGATGAGATGATGGTTTAATTTGGAATGGTGGAATTTAACTTTTCTCTTGGAGCTCAACGAGAAACGCAGCCTTTTTTTACGGAGCCCCTCTCTCATCGAATTTTTCACTTGATTCTCCTCATTATTTTCAGTGTTCACGTTCAAATTTCATTTTATTGTGTTATATTTTTCAAGTCTCCAAAAAATATACTTTTTCCTCCTGTCTTCCACTGTCATCACCAAAGTTTTCGGTTACGAGCAGCTCTCTCCACCTCCTCCTCCTTGCGATGTGTCTTGTAACGTGTATTCTCTGGAGGAGAGAACGGCTTCCGGATGATGATGTGATGATGCTGCTGGTTTATTACAAGGCTCTCTCCACAAAAAGTAAATATGCATTCTCCTGTCTCCCCACAAAACTCTCTCCTATTCAACCAGGATCACATTGTCGCTGCTAAACCAGGAATATATTTTTTTCTCGAGTTTCTTGGGAAATTGTCGAAAAAAATAGGATATAGCAATGAAGTAGATCTTCTAATTTTCAAGGCCTGATTGTTCCTCAGCTGAGTAAGCTACTTTTCTTCGAGAAAATTAAGTTGTTTCAGCACTGGTCTGGTCTGGCTGGTGTGTGGTGATCTCTGGAAATGCCTAGTTTGCATTGTACACTGACATTGCGAGTATGTATATGGCATACTAGCCTAGCTCAATACTGCTCGTCTAATGATAACAGCGTCAATTTTGTGGTGTCGTTATTTCAGCGCCATTCAATAATAAATGTACGTATATATAGGACAAGTGACATTACGCTGAATTCTCATGCTGGTGGCGGTTCGGTGAGATCCTTGTGGCTTTCGTGGTATTCTCTGGTATACTGGCGCTCCCTCGTGGAAATTATAATTTAGCAGAGTGCTGAAAAACTTTGAACCGGTGATGCCAAAAAAATGTTGTAGGTCCTGTTTTGTGTACTCTCACAAGGGAAAATTTTATTTTTTGGGGGTAGGATAAGGTGCACTGGCTTAGCTGTTGCATGCCCGTGTGGAGAGCAAACTATCCAGTCGTTAGCAGTACCTTCTTCCGGTTTTCTTGTTCCTCTTTAGGCATGCCAGTAATGTAATGATGATTGCAAGGCACAAAGAGTAGGTCGTTATCATTTACTTCCTTGATTACTCAAAGATAGGGATACTATAATGGGCTCATAGTCCTTCCTGTTTATAGGAGTGAAAAGGCCAGTGCAAAATTAAATTTTTTCGCGAGCAATTTTTTTTCATGCTGTTTTTACATTACATTGGGAATGAAATGGGATGGCGCAGTGATTTTGCTCCGAGAAAAATCTCGACTAGAAAATACATTTTCTTTCCTGGAGGATAAGATTAAAATCAGAATTAAATCAGTAAAAAGCTGTTTTCGTTTTTTTTTCTGGAAAAGGGGAAAGCGATACAGGAGGAGCCGTGCGATTCCGGTATAGCATGTCCTCAAATCCCAGGAAGGAAGCAGGGAGCTGCTTCCCCAGGATCTCAAATAGGGTCGGGGAAAAAGGGCAACGAAACGAGTTCTGCTGCTGTAGGTGAGGTGGATCATGGAGGACGGCATGGTCTGGATAGGAGATATGGGAACTCGGGACGACCCAGCTTCATGGATTTCTCCGTGCTCAACGTGAGCACAACGCCGGGATGCGAATGCGGATGCATACTTTATGACTTAATCCCAGAGAAGAATTACTCCCTCGTCATTTTGATATCTGCAAACCAGTCTTCCTGCGCTGATGAGGATGAGACGGATCATCATAACTTCAGATGGATATTGCATGTAAGTAGCAAACCACTGATTATTTTGCGGCTTCCTCGCTAATACATCTGATGGGAAGGGAGCACTCAAACCAGCTCATTAATTAATTTTAGAGAAAATTGTGTAAACAAAGTGGTGAAGTGCTGGCCCACTTGTACTAATTTTCAACCGCGTGCTCTAACCTATTCCAAAACTTAATTTTACATTCACACCACCGTAAACTCGTGAAGCATCCCTGCATATTGAATGCATCTCCTGTCGAGCTTCGTGAAAATATTTTCGCATATAATTTCTAAAGAATATACTCTTCCCATTCAATTTTTGATGTCTCGCCACAGCCAGGATCTCCTTTAAAATGAAATTGTCAGATCAGAATCCTCAGAGTAAAAGCAAATGAACAGAGGAAATCCCTCCGGTCTCTGCCATAAACATAAAAAAGACTGCGCCACGTGCATGACAAAAACCTACTCCTTATTGGATGCAGTTAATGCAAAAGTTTCTACGATCAATTTTTACATTTCAGCTGCGACTGTAATAAATGCATACAAAAATATTTTCCGCTCCTTTCCCCTCGCCAACTCCCCAAAAACATTTTTTTTGTAATCAGATCAAGTTAGCATCCAATTTCAGTAGTTTATACCAGCCTATTTATTATTAGCCTTCCACGTGCATTCCATAACAATATTTTTTTTTCTTGTCGCTCTCCCACATTATGAATTATTTAAGTTGGCCTGGTAATTATTTATATTCTTTGAGAGTGTAATTTGTGTAAATGTTTTCCATCCTGAGGAAATCAGAAGAATACTAATGAAGGAGCAGAGAAAAACTCGAGTCTCTCTCCGAGAGCTTCACACTCTCCGCTCTCCAGCTCTTTTCTCGAGTGGCAAGCGATACCAGTGGTAGTCCCGCTTTTAATCACATCTGTCACGTCACTTAATAAATACACAAGTAGGTAATCCCTTTCATATGTCAAGAATTTTATTTGATTTTTTATCACGCTCAAAAAAAAAACACGAAATGTCCGAACTTCAACTTACCGACGCACTCTTTTTTTTCTGACTCCTTCTCCAACCAACTTTTTTTTTATTGTCAATGTCCCCTTTCCGTTTACATTTACTCTGTTCCACTGCTCCGATTTATTTTTAAAGCACTGGGTGCACCACAGCTCACCACTACTGCCGTGCTCCGACTTACTTATCAGCCTGAGACCATATCGTCTGCTGACTTGAACTCGTAATGAAAGCGTTTCGTGCTAATCTCCGTAACTCCAGGATTTATTACATACCTGGTCAGTCCGTATATATAGCAAGCTGGTAGAAGAATAAGGGAATGTCGCCATTAGCTTGATTCATTTACTGTGTTTTTTCACTTTTTATGCTTTCATGACTTCTACTTTTATGACAGCTTACTTCCGATAAGACGGAGCTGTGAATAGAACAAAAAGTTGCTCTATAAAAAATATTTTTTTTCTTGTTTGAGGAGCCTGAACTGAAGAGCTCTGTGTGGCTGCCACGCACAGCGTTCATAAAACAGAGTAGTCCTCTTTGTACACTTTACAGAATGATAACTTTCGCAAAGGCGGAATCAGCTTGTTGACTCCCTACGGTTATTTTCGGGGTTTTCATCTTGATCCTCTTTTTAAACAAATAGCTAGGCTGTAAATTGGAAAAAGGGGAAAAAAATATGATCGCATGTTTAGTTGACACTCTGTTCCAAACTGCTACATTGTTAGTGGCCAGGGAACGTTAAAAGAATATAAAAAATAGGAACTACGCGGGCCTTTCCTATTAGCTGATCAAATCCACTTGGGATGTTGCCCCCCGAGCACTTCCTCCATTTATCGTAGTCCCTCTGCCAGTAAGTCCTTAACCTCTATCGATTTTTGCATTTAGGTAATCACCGTTTTGTTTAGCTTTATTGTGAAGTGCATGTATGGCGCAGAAGACGCTCTTAGCTTTTGCATTCTTAACAAGGCTGCGAGTTACAAGTGTAAATTACACTCTCATTTGGATTAATGCATTTACTGCAACTTACCAAGAAGAAGGCATTTTACAAGTTTAGCTGAAACAGGAAACTGTGCGAGTGTAAGAACTCTCAACGCGATAGACTTCACCAGGCAGATGATCTTTTCCGTTTTTCTTGATGAGTTTGCATCCTTGCGTGAAAGGTTTGGAAACTTTTTTTTTCTCAGAGGTCTCAGCAGGCGGAGAGCCCGCTGCGCTGCCATCAACTTAATGGATGCTAGTGCAGAACAGATTTATTAGCTGTAATGAAATTAGCGCGGGAATATTGTTGAAGCAGCGAAATGTGATGGTGTACAAATTTACATAGCTCTTTTCACGTGCTCTTGCGAGGAAGGTCAAATATTGAATGTTCTGATTGGTAATATGGTAATTGTACTTATTTTTTTTAAGGCGAGGAACGAGAAGGATCGAATTCGATTGGATATTGTAGGGATGGATGTGCAGTGTGTTACAATGACTTTTCGGGATGGGAACACAACAGACTCGAACTTGCTGGAAGTGATTACGGCATCGCAGCCCTCCGACCCAATTCAATTTGAGGGGCTTTACGAGAAGGAGCTAGGTCAAAAGAGTAGCTCCCCCGCGTATCCTCAGTATCAATACGAGGACGAAGAGATTGAAGATGACTCAGCAGAGGAGGATAGCGAGGAGTATTTGGCTACTAGAGAGAACGGGAACTGGTATGAAAGGAGCGATATGGAGGAAGAGGCAAACGACGAGGCAGTAGCTGACACAAAAGGTTCCATCAGCATTTTAAGAATTGAGTCGACTGGCTCCTCACTCTCAATTGGGACCACTACCGACTCCAGCAAAAACTGCTCCGGGCAGTTTATCTACTTCATTGCCTACTACTCCACCATTCCCGTTTTAGTTCCAGGTGAGGATCCAGCCTACATTTCACCTTAATTCCATTATTCTCCTTTTTCAACGAAGCTTTTCAACACAATAGGGGTAATCTGAGATAGCGAGTTTCCCATGTTATCGAGAACAATGAGTCCTTTATTGGCTACAGTCTCTACATTTCCCTCTCAATTCAGACAGTAATCAGGTCGCGGCCCGATATCGGAGTACATAGATTGCTTCCCCTAACTCCCCTGTCAACACCTTCCGACTGGGAGTGATGATAGCATTGGGAAACAGGAACTCTGGACAAACACACTTTGTTCCTTTTAATTTAGCATAAGCCTCACTCCAGCACACGGAGCGTCACCACTGAACCAGTAAATGAAGTAGACGCTTCATTATGTTTATGACATCGCTCTTCTCCAAGCTGAAAGGCCTCTCCAGCATAAGTAGGCACACTAACTCTGATTTTTCTCTGGTTCATTACTCATCCATTCGCTTAGCATACAATATCCTCGGCGGAGATGACGATGACGATGAGCCAAGTACGCAGCTCCTTTCAATCTTCTGAGCATCATTCCATTCCGCTACTGTCATCATCGCATTACTCGGAATTTTCGGTATTACGACTATCCTTCACAAAAGGATAGACTTTCATGGAAATATTCTTGAAGTGTGTGTGGGACGGAAAGGCATCATGAATGCTTTATTACGTGAGATGCCTGTTAGATGAGCTCCAGTTCCTACTTCCTCCCTTATTTCGCCGCGGTTGACGGTTTTATTAATCTCTGTGAAAAACGAGGTGTATTTATTCACGTTCTAGTTTCCTTGTCAACTGTCAAGTAAGTTAATTTTTCTTTCCGTTCCTTTTCCGACTCATTGAAGCAGGAAGGAGTGCCTCACGTTTTCATACCTGCTGCGCTGCAGCATGGGATCCATTAGGGCTGCAAATACTGAAAAAAGGAACTGAATTGAATGTTTTTTTTGCTAGCTCTCTGCACACTCCGCACTTTGCATCAAGCTTTCGATGGAAAATATGGAAAGAGAGACATATGAAGTGAGGATGATGAGAGGGAAAGCCCACCAGCTCTCCTTTCCCTGTCAAAAACACCAATTTCCAAACTGTTGCGTTATGATAAAATATTTGCTTTTGATTCCTTCAAAAGAAGAAGCATGTACAAAGCCATATCACTTCAAAACCTGTTCCATTTCCCTCTTCAGAAAGTTACGTGGCAGTACATAAATTCCAATACGGAAAAGAAAGTGGTATTGATCTCCTCAAAAAAAGATTTTTTCCTGGTACAGCCACTCTCATTTCTTATCCCTTTGAAGGGGCACATTTTAATTTCGCGTTTTTGTAATTACGCGGTATGCTCCTGTTTACGCAGCTAACGATTAGAGAAGGGTTCACTGGATTTCATTTCTTAAGGAATGGAGCTCTCTGCAAAAAAAATTGGGTAGTGCGTTTCAAGCTTGCAGAAAATTCCGGGGA
This sequence comes from Acrocyrtus sp. NNG-2020, assembly GCA_027744115.1. Taxonomy (NCBI): domain Eukaryota; kingdom Metazoa; phylum Arthropoda; class Collembola; order Entomobryomorpha; family Entomobryidae; genus Acrocyrtus; species Acrocyrtus sp. NNG-2020. The sequence continues at coordinate 3,152 of JAHZND010000545.1, read as the reverse complement.
AGAATTGAGAAAAGTTTTTGGAGGGTTATGTTTATATGAAAAGATTTTCCTGTGGTTTCTTAGAGTAGTTGTGAACTTTTGGAGAGAACTCAGTCTAGCGTAAGGCCTCCTTTCGATTAAACGACTTTAAAATGATAATTCGTTTGTTTGCAGGGGTCGCTGAGAGGAAGGAAGAAAAGATTGGTTACGATTTCTGGTCATTTGTCATAGTGAAAGTTTTGGTGCTCTTCTTTATCTCCATCGTGGTGTGCTCCACGTTCGGGGGCTGTTTCACGAAGATGTATACAAAGTACAAGTACAAGGAGCTCAAGTGTTTTGAGAATGGAGACGAAGAAGGTTCATTAAATGAGGATGGGAGTGGAGGAGCTCGAAAGAGTGGAAGGGATACACTGGATGATGCTTCGAGATGTACAAGTATTACCTTAATGTCCTTTGACTATAGCTACTGGCGTCGACTTCGGCTTCTCCGGCTGAAGTATTTCCTCTTGAGGCCTAGACCCTTGGATCCTGTCACAACCAAGACAAAGTCCTTTCCCAACACTCCGACTATGTCAGCGAAAACGAAAGAAGTTCCTTCCACCTCCGGAGGGCGAAATAATACTTCAAATAATGCGGAAACTTTAACGAGTAAGGCTAGAGGAAATGAGCGGATTTCAAAAATACAGACAAGTGATGATCATCAGAATGCATTGGCTCTCAACAAACCCATTAGTTTCTCTGAAAGCAACTTACGCGAGAAGGCGGCTGTCCTCGCTGTCACAAAGGATGGCTATGAGTTACGACGAACCTGGGACAAGAAAGTGGCAGGCAGGGAGCTCGGTAGAAGGAGCGACAATGACTCTTGTGGAGCCGCAGCCGTGTCTACACACCCCAACCGGGGAGCTCATTCCGATGAGCATGGAAGCGTGAATGACGTGTATGGCGGGGATGGTAACGTTAGCTTGACGAGCACGTCCGTATCCATTTCCATATCTCAGTCGCTGAACGGATCGGAAACGGCGTCGAGCAATCACTCTTTCCCCACTCCAACTCCAACGCCCACTCCACCCGTGCAGTTCACCAAGAGCAAGAAGGATCAGAGCGGCCGCCTCGTCAAAGGAGATCTGCGTACCGGCAGCGGCGCCATCAAGCTCCTAAAGGAGCAAGAGAACTTGAAGCGAAGAGCTGGCGAGAGATGTGATAAGACAAGGGCCACACCTGACACCAACAGTCGAGGATCATCCGTGGCCTCGAAAAGCGTCAGTGGAAGTGAGACCAGCCAAAAGGGTATTTTGAGTAAGTGTCGCGTCGGCGAAGACGGAAAAGGAAAGGGAAGACATAAAATCATCCTAAAACACGGTGACTCCACCGCATCCGTGTCCACCGTTCAAAGTACTGGTAGGTCCACCACCGGTGACGAGGATTCTTCTAGAGTAGCCAGCAGAGCGGACTTGGAGGACACCGACCAAGACTTTGAAATGGACTACTACGACTACGATGTGATGAACGCTGGAAATATTCCGGGCTCGTACTTGGGCCTGGAACCAGCCTTTGTTTTGTGGAACTCAGAGGTATACCAACAGTCCGATGATGAGGATGATCCAGGCAGTAGCAGCCACATGGAGGCCAGCTCGCAACTAGGAGAGAGCACTCAGGGATGCATGGAGGACAGCGCGTACGGCATTGAAATGACGTCAAGCAGCAGCAGCATCGGAATGTTCTCCCAGGAAGCCAGTCCAAGGAAGGAGATCGGCATGAAGGAGACTTCACTGGACACTCTCAAGTTTGCTGATGAGGATGACGACGACGAAATCGAGTTACACCTGGAACCCACTCATCTAAAGAGCCGTCACTCCGTTGACCTCTCTAGTCAGCTTAAGTACAAAGGGTCCGCTGTTACAGCGGACATAAGGAAATCTTAAATGGCATTCCATAGCTAAAATTTACAACGTTCCTTTGCTAATTGTAAATGGTAGCAGTATATTAGATTTAAGTTATTCGAGCGCAATTGCCATAATACAAGAAAAATGTTAAGCAGGCTAAAAAAAATTCCCTTTTCGCATGCATTTTCTCATTGGTTCGTTTTGCTAACACAACATGCTTTAAAAATTAAGTAAAATTGACTAGACTTAAGAGTATTGGTACATACTGCAAGATGGATGCTAATTGCATTTTCATTCTATCTAATAAGAAATTAAAAAGATCTTACCAGTAAATAAGTAATTGTGTAAGGAAACTGAAGTGGGAAAGCTTGTTGACTACTTCCCGTATCTATAGTAACTCGGCTACTTCCTCTGAATGAATTATACATTCCATATCCCGCATGAGCTATAAAACGCATTTCCCTATGCATAGACCCAAGTTCAAAGAAAATATATAGATTTGTGTGTGTACATAGATAACGTTGCAAATTGGAACTTCTGCTTATATTTTCAGAAAAGTTGGAAAAGGTGAAATTTGAAATAGTTTCACGTGGAAAAGCTTTCTTGAGACGAGAAGAAGAGGGTTGAGCATATGGATGACTTGTGTGACTACAATAAAAGTATATCTAAAAGTTATTAAAAAACTGTAAATTTGTGGCTGTGTACTGTACTGAATATTTTTTAGACGAGAAGTGCATGCTATATGCTACGGGTACTATACACAATTCATATGAATATGCGGTAAAATACTTTTAAAAACAGCAAAATTTATGTAATATCATTATATTGGATTTATGAAAAATGTAAAACAGCAGCTATGTATTCCCCTAAATAAAAAGTAATTTTGAGAATTGTTCCGAGTCACCTTCTATAATATTGCACTTTGTGAGCGTGAAGGTTGCAAAAATATATGCATTATGTACAGCTTGGCTGGCACTCTCAGGTACATTGTCAGCTCTTCATGGAAAAACACATTTTTACATAAGGTAGAGTACACTAGCAAGTTGACATCGTAACTTGAATAGTAGCACCTGCTTACTGGATCATTTGTTCCGTACACAAACCCAAACAATGGAGGCTCACCCAGGCGTGGAGGCAGAATTCGATGCTTTCGCAAAATAAGAAAGACGCTACAGAGGGTGGAAACGATTTATTGGCACTTAAGTAACGCCGCCTAGCTTTAATAGTATTGCTTATCAAAATGTGCTTATCAGCTGCACTTGTTTAGAGTACGTTTGAGATTTTATTACC
>JAHZND010000544.1:0-14248 GCA_027744115.1 Acrocyrtus sp. NNG-2020 | reverse complement strand
CAGGAAGGCAGTGGAGCGTGCAAAAATTTTGGCGTGCCTACTTTGCCTCCTGTATAGGTAGCTGCTAAAGTAATCTCGCACGGCACCACGCCACATCCCACACGTATCTTTTTTAGGTACAATGACAAACCAGGAACTAAAAAAAGCGTATAAACAAAGGATGAATTATGTAAGGGGATGTTGCACAGAGATAGCAATAGTATGCTCAAGCATCTTCAAAAGTACGGATGGACTTTATTGTATAATGCGCCAGACGCATTTGCAATTTTAATTTATTGTAATATTGTTTAGTGCACTTCGGTGGAGCGATCACGGCAAAGCCGCCTTCCCAGAAAGAAAATGAGCTCGGAATCAGAGAAGTTATTGACGCTGGTCGGAAAAGTGCACCGCACCCTAAGAAGGATGAGCAGCTGCTATATGATATCCGGTAAGGTACTCTCTCGGTATCTTCATCATCTCTGAGGAATTTCGTGTCTATCGCTGGATGAATCACACAAAAAGATGATTGCTTTGTTTGAAATTATTTTGCGGATGCGTTTGCAGTCGGAATAGAAGGAAAAAATACAGATTAAAAGTGCATAAAAGATCTTTATTAGATCCTGATTCGTTAGTACACATCCGCACACGGAGCGATTGGTGAAAAGGATGCAAAAATGTTTTTTATTTCGGTAATGGATGTCCCTGTCTTTGTACGTGCTTTAATTTTTAAATTAGCAGTAAATCCTAAAATATATTATCCGTAGCAGACCATGATCGTCATCATCGTAAAAAAATAGACGTCTGGACTGAAAAAAATATTTAGTCATCGCTCCTTAATATCAGATTTAAAACGAAGTAAATTACAGACTAGGAAAAAATATGTATAATCCTGTAGATGAGCTTCCTCCCACACACGCCATTTCAGAGACATTCAGACTATATCCCGCATTTTGCACCCCGCCAATAAATCATACTTCCTGCGCAATAATTATCTAAAAAGTTTGTCATTCCTTTGTAGTAAAAATATTTATTTTTCGAAGAGATGCTACCAAAATAGCTGAGGATTTGTAGACTAAACAGATATTTTTTTGGTTTATGGCTCGTCAACTATAGCTCCTGCGTCATTCGTCACCCGAAATTATGTCTTTTCCAGCCCTCATGACTTACGGCGTACGATGTAGTTTAGGAAATAGCATTGCTAAATTCTAATTATAAATTCGGGGGATATATCTAAACTGCGCAGGTGTCGCAAGGAATTATTATATTTTTTGAAAATTTATGCCTTCTTTACGTAAGCTGGTAGTTTGTAGAGCCCGCATGGCATTTTAAGCGATTGTTTTGGTGCATGATGCACGCAGCGTGTTTTACAGCGACTGTCACTTCAACCGACAAGATTACTCCATTGACGTATGTGTGCACTTTTAAGTGCCATCAGAGACATGTCACCTGCCACTCTCTCAAGGTGCCATTACACAACCACCGAGTCACGCAAAAATTGATGGTGATTGCACTATACTCATCCCATCAACCTATATTTTACAGGTGTAGCACGCAAGCAGACTGATAATAGTGATAAAACACTTTCAAAATAATAACAAAAAAGAGAGCTGGAACCCCCAAAAAATTTTTAATCATTTTGACAGCCTATCTCCCTGATTGATGCTCGGCTTAGAGTACTTTTCATCCTTAATTGTAATTGAGCTTAAATGATAAAACAAAGGTTTGAGCTGAGCAATTTTTAAAATGGAATTACCGCATGGGTCGCGACTACTGATTTAAAGGTGTCCACCCCAAATTTTCCAGTTTTTTGTTGGTTTTTTTGTGAATTCACAAAGAGAAAGGAGCGTCATCACATAACCATAACCTCATTTGAAATATTTTCTATGGGAAGTGACAACAAATTTTTTCTGGTTGGCATAATTGCTAATTTGAGAGTGGCAAAGCCTGCAAATTTTATTTCACCTGACGTGGGCGACACGACACCACACGAAGCAGATAATGAAGGCGAATGCTTGATACTTGATGCTGCTACGAGCACTAAATCTAAAAACTGGTTTTGGTCTATTCAATTGGAAATTTAGTTTTCACCTGACGTGGGCGACACCACACGAAGCAGATAATGAAGGCGAATGCTTGATACTTGATGCTGCTACGAGCACTAAATCTAAAAACTGGTTTTGGTCTATTCAATTGTAAATTTAGTTGGGCTGGAGTAGTTATGAAATATCATCTTCATAACTACAATATGGCCTGTACTCTGTACAAGCTGGGTAGGAAATTTCTTCTTAAAAAAAGTTTATTTTGTTGTGTTGTAAGTCGCCTTCAGCCATGGCCATTGGTTTTTCAAATCAGTATGCAGTATGTAAATGATATGCGCTTATCTCCGTCTTTTGTCGCCAATGGCACGTCCCTCATAAAAACGTCAACCCGCGTCAATTCAGCTGAAACTACTTTACTCAAAAAATCTCAGCCCCCACGGCTGTTGCTGCTGCAGCAGCATTCTCAGCATTTGAAAAAAAAATCATATTTATAGTTTTTTGGCCAAGGAACTTTTTATGCATCTACTTCTCATCACTCACTGGTAATAAACCCAAAAAGACGATCTCCCTAAATTGAATTCAAGTCAATGTCGTTGAGCGACTCTGCTCACTTCTCTCTTCTGCTCCCTTTTTCCGCTTCATTGACTATGGGCAAAATAAAATTGAGTTAAAGAGTGCATCTCGAAAATAAATAAATATTCTCCTCTGCACACACAAACTGAAAGAGGAACGGACGGAAGTTATTGCCAACAATACAATTTTTTTTAATCTACGGCCAACTGACAAAATAAGAAGAGTACCAATATGCACATCACTCTCATCTCGCTTACCAGAAGCACATCAACTTGGACTCATGCTGATGACCTCCTGCGCGACATATTATTTTGCTTACGTAAAGCCCGACTTGCTGAGGAGAGTAAATGTGTCCTTTCCTCTATGTAAATATATGCTCGCCAGACCATGTCACTTCAGAAGAGCTATGTATCACTATCACTCCACCACCACCATCACTATATTGATGAATATGGACAGCCAATAATGGTAGCAAAAGCAAGGAGTAGTAGAGAGTAGCCAGAGCCACTGCAGCCCCAAAAAATATTATTCTCATTTTGGTAGCGAACTTCTTTTCGCAAAAATTATTTTCTTGCAACTTTGCAAGTCAAGAACGGTACTCTCACGTTTCATCACTATTCATAGCAGAGTGAATGTTAGACATGTGCTATAGTCAATCCAAAAATAAAGTCGAAGTCGAAGCTCACTCACATTCCCCTTCTGAGTACGAAGTACGACCAGGAACAATAAGCATAAACATAAATCATTGATTGTTGACTTTTGTCATCCTCATTATTACTCGCGGTGAGCTGTGAGCTGTGCTGGTGAGATACTCCACAAAAAATAGTCACGTACAGACGGCGATCTCTTAGCTGAGAGGGAGGATAAAAAAATATTTTTACATGCAAAAACCTAAACCGTCTCAGTCGGAGGCTCCAAATAAGTCCACAGACAGAGCGGTTACAGCACACTCAACCAAATAAAATATAAAAAACTGAAGCGTATGTCATCTCTAGACAAAACTTGTAATGGGATTTTACTCGAACTGATATATTCCATATAACACGAGGTGAAGAGTACATGACGTAAATATGCAGAGTACACATGTTAGTCTTCAAGTGTGTGTCCTGTGCCCTCCCTATACAAACTGCAAANATTCCATATAACACGAGGTGAAGAGTACATGACGTAAATATGCAGAGTACACATGTTAGTCTTCAAGTGTGTGTCCTGTGCCCTCCCTATACAAACTGCAAAAAAAAACAATCTCTAAGGTCATCTGCGGAAGAAGAGTTTTTTTTCTGTATAGCTTTCCAATTCTTTTAATGTACGTGCTCCTACTATCAAAAATTGAATTTTTGGCTAGGAGACTATGAGGCTTTTGGCAGGAACACGCCATCAAACTTATCATCACTTCATCTTTTTTACTCTCTCCGCTTAGCAGAGAGTATTACCTTGGCCTGACCCTTTCCATTTTCCTCGTCTCCGTTATAATTTTATTTTTTTCTTGTTCCGCCTTCTCTCAGCTCCGCTATTCAATTTAGGGTATGGAAATGTGCAAATACCTAGGTTGGCAATTTTCATTCGCAGAGAAAATGTGCGTAGGTACTTGGGTACACATTTACAAGTGATTTCGCAAACAAAAAAGATACAATTTTCGTGCAAGCTTTTTTAGTTCCTCAGATCTCCTCAGTCTTTTTTCGCATCGTGAAAAAAGATCTTTCCAGTTGATTACATGCATAATGTGACAATTTCCATGCAACTGCGACCTCCACAAAATACAATACACTTAAGTTAGTTTCTTTTTCTATGGTGGCACGAAGCGCAGAAATTTCTCAACTCGGAGGATGACTACCTCGGTGACCTTACAAAGATAGAACCTTACCTTGCCTATCGCCTCTCCGACTTCCGTTCGAAATACAAAAATCTCACATTTCCTGAGTAGAAGAGGGCGATGACGTAGAAACATAGAGTTAGGTAATGTATACGGCTTTAGTATTTATTACAAATAAAATTAATAATGTCGAGAAAACCAGGGAAAGTTCATGGGAAAGATGACAACTGATAGGATTACGGAGACGTGGCCTTGCGTATTCATTTCTTATTAATCTGCGAGCTAGGAATGCATTCCATAAATTGCCAGAAGATTGGAGATTACTGCCTATCTATATGAATACACGAAATTAAATTAGTGACAAGTTCACTACAAACGCCGAGAAGGAAATGAAATGACGGTGGAGTGTAAAAACTATAGCATCGCCCTTTCACGTGGTATATATGCTGGTAGATGTAATGAAAACGACCTTTTTGTTTAAAAATGTAACTAATCCGGCATTTATGACCGATTCAGCAGTCAAGATATTAGCGTGACATTCAACTTTCGAATTTCAAGAATTTCAGAGATCGTTCACCGCGACAGTAGGCACTCACGCAAAAGGGATTGAGGATTCGACACTGTTCTATCCTCAGATTAAAAGAGGATATTACGTGCTAAGGATGTCTGTGAGGAGCAGCAGATCGATTTTTTGGAATTGGAATAATGCAATAGTAACCTTCGTCCTTTTTATTCGTTATACCATTATTGAAAAAAAATCGGAAGCCAAAGGCCAATAATTGTATAATTTAGCTAGAAAGCATAAAATTTCAAATGACGGCAGTCGGCACTTCTAAAATATCATAACTTGAAAGTTCTGTACCAATAATGATGTAGGTTAGTAGTGACGTTACTGGTCATACAATAAACTGCTGAGAAACAGTACCTAAGTGAAGTCGTTCAAATGTCAAAATGGCATTTACCTTGTTATATTTTAGGGGTCAGCCGAGCTATTTTTTTGGTGACCTAGTATGAAGAGATTTTGTTACGTACGTGACTGGGACTTTTTTTGCGACATGTCTGACGGATTTATCATGAAATATATCTCAGTTTTTCGGATATATTAAGCTAATTGAGTTAAAAACGGATAAAGATCGCATAATAAAATATAAGCTGTCCTTCCACGAAAATCTAATATTTCGGACTTGGATGACGCTCATTCCGTGAAGGTAACCGATTCTCTGTCTGATCAGCTCCCTTCTAAATCACTCTAGCTGCTCGTGATGGATTATATGGGCTGATACTTCTTTAAGCCTTTCCTGGTAGAGTGACTCACTATCTAGTAGGAAATTGCAGTATAGCAACGTCCATTTCATCTATAATTGCAGCTGAAAGGATGCAGGGCAAAAACAACGGCAGATTATTACTTCCCTTTGCATAACACACTCTCATGGACAAATCCCAGGCCAGGAGCGTTCGAGAGTGGCTAAAAAGTTATCTTAAATAAACAGTCGCCGCCACACACGTTTTATCTTACAAGGTTTCCGTTTCAACCTTTTTTCAAAGCCTGTTTTCCTGGAAAACAGTATTAAATCCTATAAAAGCTAATCCAATCAGTAGAATAAACACGGAAAAATAAATATCCTGGACTGGGTTTGCAAAAAAACAAATACGCAGTAAACCTACAGCACACAGACAAAAAATTTTATTATAAGCTAAGTCGTGAGGAATGGCACTAGTGGTCTAGTCAATATTCTATGTTTGTTGACGCGGATGTGAGATGTGCAAAGAATAATTTTTTTTGGAGAAACCGCAACTGCCAGTCGGCAAAGGGATAGAAAAATTGTCTGTTATTTAGAGGATCTGGTCGTATCCCGTGGACTTTAGGATTTCAATAGCACAAGAACAGAGAATGATGAATGAACAGAGCAAGGCCACACAATGGACCTTTCTGCTCATCAGTGTTGCAAAAAGCTGAATGATTTTAGTGCGAAAAATGTGCTTACATCTGCAAAAAAATGCTCTCCACGACACTCATATTCCTATAGAGTTACAAGAAAAAGGGAGCTACCGAGGGAAATGGGGACGTACCCATATAGGTATCCTTCAAAACTCAGAATTTTTTTTTGCTACTTCCATTAGTACTACACTGCAATTTCGTGGAAGCGTACTCGTAAGAGAGAGCTTAAGATAATATATCTGTCATCACTGCCACAAAAAAATGTGCGAATGGGATGAGGATGAGTGCGTAAGTGCGTACACGCACAGCAAAATCCTGCACACTCGGCGCTAGCGTTTATAGTGGCGTTATGCAATCTGCTCGCTCATTTCATACTCGCACACATACTCTTAAGTAGACTTTTCTAGCATTTTTTTGTGTCTTGATAAGTGCAATATATAACAAAAAGGGATACTATTTCACTAGCTCGTCGTCATCCACTCAATGGAATTACACGTGCCTAGGGAGAACCTTCATAGTGAAAATTGTTCCTTGTGCAGTAAGCACCAAAACACTTCCGCTTCCTTTCTGAAGGTTTTCTCTTATTTATGGCCTGATTTTTTTTTACCAAATTGGTCATCTCTTCCACCTAAAAGTAGAGATTCATCATGTGAATGGAAAAGAGATATATTTTTGGGAGAATTCCTCTGCAAACGCCTTTAATATCATATAAGCGTATTTTTTTTACCAAATTGGTCATCTCTTCCACCTAAAAGTAGAGATTCATCATGTGAATGGAAAAGAGATATATTTTTGGGAGAATTCCTCTGCAAACGCCTTTAATATCATATAAGCGCTTCTACTGCGGTCTCCCGCTGTATCCTCTGAGAGGAGTGACGCATGACGTCAAGCTCATAATAGATCGACGCACTTTTCTCCAGCAAAGAAGGTACAGAAAGTAGCTAGAGAGCACACATATTTCTCTCCAGCAAAGCAAAATTTTCGGCGAAGACATGTATCCACACATCCTAGCCATCTACCTTTTCATTTCAGAATGCCACTTCCTTCCTCCTGCTGCGAGAACTCAATTGATATCGTACATGGAGCCATTTCGTAAGGCTCACACATGCTGACGCTATTACACTCTGGAAGAATATAATCATGTTAGAGAAAATTGAGATACTAAAAATAGCCCTCTGGTCCGGAAGAAACAAAGGCGGATAATGGCAACTTTTACTCAAGTCGGTTTTACGGCAAGGTTATATTTAGACAATTTTTTTTCTATTTCATTGGTGGCATCATAGCACCGCCGAAAAAAGATGTACTTCATTGGTGGCATCATAGCACCGCCGAAAAAAGATGTTGCGAAAAAGCTGCTATTTCATATTATTATATTTTTTTCGGCTCTAGCTCTGTTGTAAAGCTTGTTTTATGACGTATAAAAAAAATCTTGTCGAACATCAAATGCGGGATCAACATTCAACATTCAGCCTTGGTATTTGCTACTGATGAGCTGTGGCGATATTCCTACAAATCCATTATCTCTTTTGTCAGCCTCTCGCTAAATAATTGAATCAGTTCCTGTATTTACTATAGTGGCTCGAAAACTCCCATTCCCTCACTCAATCCATCTTCGCACTTTAGGGCACGGATAAAAAAATTCTTTGGAGATGTATATCTGTAGACATCCACCTTGAATTTTTATGCCATCATCTGCGATCATGCCATTATACTCGGAAAATCACAAAAAGCAGTTCCCTGACCTTAGAATCACTTCTACGAAAAAAAATTGCTTTTACCGTGCCCTTTCAATTTGCGCAGCGTAGTATGGGTACTAGAAGAGGACAAACTGAGAGCCTGTCACTTGCAATATATTTGACTCGGAGCGGTAAGGCAAAAAAATGCAAGTAAATTACATATAATACCAAATTCAACTTTTTAAAGTGCCTTTCTCCGAAGGTGGTGATTTTATTATTGTTGGAGCAACGGAAAGTGCTCAAGATGTCACCTCAGCAAATGCTACTTCCGCATCTGTAATGAAGTGAGTTTTTCAGCAGGGAGTGGAAGTATTTAGCAGTTAACGCTCAATTAGGACTGTGAATTGCACGAAACGACAAGAAATCAATCAACTTCCCAGTTACATCCGCAAATGTAAACATTTTAAATCGTAAGATGATTTAGCAGTTAACGCTCAATTAGGACTGTGAATTGCACGAAACGACAAGAAATCAATCAACTTCCCAGTTACATCCGCAAATGTAAACATTTGAAATCGTAAGATGAGGAACGATATGAAGAAGTTTGCCAACTTAAATGGGGAGCAAACATCTGGGCAAGAAGTGAATGACTTTATGGCGTATTTACATTTTGTACCTACTTTCCCTAGACAGTTTGGCATCTTAAGGAGCTGGCGATAAAAACGTATTTCCCGTACAAAAAAATCATCTGGGCAAGGAGTGAATGACTTTATGGCGTATTTACATTTTGTACCTACTTTCCCTAGACAGTTTGGCATCTTAAGGAGCTGGCGATAAAAACGTATTTCCCGTACAAAAAAAATATTATTATGAGGTTGCGCACATGTATATGAAAGAAGAGCTACAAGATAGCTACACACAATCTCAATTAATGTTGTTTATACTTCTCGTCTACGGCGGGCTCTCTCGGGTTTGCTTGTAGCCCCGCTTTTACGACTGGGACTGCATGGCATAAAAGTGTACATATCAGCTTCAGCATCACCAGCCGCGCTAAAAATAGCTGACATAAATTTTAGCTGAAAAAAACGAATATTGACAAAATAAACTTTGATTTCTTTTCGCTGTGAATGACAAGCGCAAAAGGGGAAAGAACAGATTAAAAAACAGCGTGAGTTACGTCAAGAGTGGAAGTGAATGGAAGCTCTTTTATCATCAGCCTCCGGATTTGAAGCAGAAGTGGACCCAAATCTCTCCCTACAAGATGAATATTGATACTTGCATGATTTTACATAAAAAAGTTTTTTTTGCGAAATAAGCATCTTATTATGATGATAAAAATAGGTATCTCTTCCATTAAGGTAAAAAGAAAGTTTTGGAATAGCATTTTTTTAAAAATGGAATGGAATTCTTGGAGTAGTTTCTAGACGCTGTGATGCGACGTGGAAAAACCCGAGCAGCCATTGTCTGAAAAACTTTCCATAACATTCTGGAAAATTATTACCTAAGGAATAAGTATACATACCTCCAAAACTTGGCGAAACAGTAGCGTTTGATCCCACGGGAGTTTTATGATAAAGACAGGCGGGGGAGTGAGAAGAAACGGAAGTGCGCGGGGGTTACATAAGGAAATTTAATGGCTGACTTGTTCAGAACCATTCATCCAGTAACATAAATCTTTGTTTTTTTTGCGAAATAAGCATCTTATTATGATGATAAAAATAGGTATCTCTTCCATTAAGGTAAAAAGAAAGTTTTGGAATAGCAATTTTTTAAAAATGGAATGGAATTCTTGGAGTAGTTTCTAGACGCTGTGATTCGACGTGGAAAAACCCGAGCCGCCATTATCTGAAAAACTTTCCATAACATTCTGGAAAAAGTATTACCTAAGGATACATATCTCCAACTTGGCAAAACAGTGGCAGCGTTTGATCCCACGGGAGTTTTCTGATAAAGACAGGCGGGGGAGTGAGAAGAAACGGAAGTGCGCGGGGGTTACATAAGGAAATTTAATGGCTGACTTGTTCAGAACCATTCATCCAGTAACATAAATCTTTGGAACTCGTCATCGATACTATATCCCCTTTTTAGAGATAATATCTGTAGGGGGCATTCCAAAATACATATGATTTCCAACGCACTTCGCAATAAATTCCACGAGACGAAATCACTTTTGATGCAAGGAACGTGGGAGGAGGCAAGGTTGCTCCTGATTTCCCTTTGTTTTCCTCCCTATCCCTATTTATACTCAATTTATGCCTTTTTCCCTTAAAAAAAATGAGCACAAGGTCTGTCGAGTTTTTAATTCTTGCTAAGATATTTTCCCGGATAATTTCGTGTTAGGTATTTGTGCTATGTTTACACAATAAATCCAGTCGATCAGTTTCTCAATAATTATTACTGACACAGTGACCTTTTCCATTCCGTGCACTTTTACTCAAGTAAAAATAGAAGAGCACGAAGAGCTCGCAAAAAAAGTTTTTTTTTCTTAGCTAATTCATTTACAGTGAATGGAAAATAAACAAGTAAAAAAACTCCTTCGATGTCTATATTTTTCCAGAAAGCGCTTTTTTTACTTATTCATACATAATTTATGTTCTGTAATTTGGAATGGATGATAACTGCGCAAATGCATGTAAATGAGATAAATCTAAGAAGGAACTTTTGCTCGTAACTCGTGTACCCCTGGAAAGTAAATAGAGCAAAGAGCAACACTGGAGAAATAGTTACAGTCGCAGTTTTCTGTTGCCTATTGTTGGTGAAAGGAAAACATTATTTTTATTTTTAGCTGCTGCGAAGAAAGTTCTACTTTTTTGGGGGAGAACTCATCCCAATCAGTTAAAAACACGAGGAATGGGTACAGCACATGGTAAAAAAAGTGCGGACAAAAGTCTGAAAAAAACTCCCCTCGCCAAAAATAACTTACTTTTCTTCTCGGCTTGCGTCAAAGATATTCAGAAAAAGGAGGGAGGAAGTGCGGTGAAGCAAGCCAAGCATAATAGTATGAAATGATGATGATGGTGATCTAGGCCAGTGTAAGGAACTTTTGGTCCAGTTGCGAAATTGTTATTAAATTTCCAATAAGCAGACAGATGGATTTCCTGGGATTAAATAAACTGAAAACGTTTTGTAATAAGCACATGGGCGAGTGTGGTGGAACGTGCTAAGTTCCCTACATGTGAAAGATCCTCTTTTAAAGTCCCACACATCTGTTCCGTCTCTCACGACGGGTTCGAAATTGAAAAAAAATTCTTTTATGGATTTCACACACGCGGAAGTTTTGTTTTCGGTTTTCACACTTGATGTAAAATCGCAAGTGGAAAAAAGTAGTGCGCTTGGAGAAGTTGGTCAACTGCCCAAGTCAGCAGTTTTTTTCGGTCTACCTCATCCATATTATTATGCAACACCATTTACTGACAGACAATTAAAACAGTTCAATGATCTGCTCTCTGGTCAACTTACTCCAATTTTGGGGGTGAGCTCTCAGCCGTGAGTTGCTTAACACTTTCCATATCGCAATATTTCACTTCAAAATATTACATTAGAAATTACAATTTTGTACATCTCCATTCATAATAGTCAATTCACTGGTTGAGCTCCATCGCCTCATGTACTCACCTCAGATCAGATACGATGATAAGCCTTGCCAAGAAACAAAATTGGGAAGTTTAAAGCATGAAGAATGCCGCCTTTTAGCATGTAGATTTAATTTGGTCTGCATCCAATTTAATCAATTAAATTGAGAGTGAGAAGCTAAAGAAGAGCGCTGAAGCAAAATTCCACTTCTCACGAAGTAGAGCATTCACCACGCACTGCTAGTAATTAATGAGCCTCTTATTGTCGCAAGCTCAATTTCATTAATAACAGAGTCATGATTAATAGCAGTTTGGAAATTTAGCGGGAACATTAATTCCTATGAAAAAGCAGTACGCAGAGAGAGCTCAAGAAAATTCTAATTTTGTATGAATTTTTGGAAATAAATGTGCAGCGTTTTCGCAAATTTAATTTTAAGCTTTTTAATTTGACATGTCTCGTGCACCCTCCAAACCTAGTACTTCAGTAGTCGTAGGTCGTACACAGATTTGGGTAAAACACGTGAAATGTGATGAGATTTCCCGGTTTTTTTATTTATTGTGGGTATTGGCACTACTATAGCTTAGTGGTTTAGCAATTACCTACATGTTATTGTCAATCCACCCACTCATGCAAAAAATTTCCTGGAAATTTATGCAAACTCAGTCACTGGAAAATTCTGTAAATTGCTAGAGGCCCACTCTAAAAAAGAATCTTTCTTTGACCGGGATAACAACAAGCTCCGCAATTTCGACGCAATATTACTAAAATAACAAATAAGTTGAATTACTATCCAGCAAAGAAGCCTCCCAGTAGCTGGAGAACGGCATGAGACCTTTTAAGTGCACTTCAAAGGAGAGAAAATTTTCCGTTGTGATTCTCAATTTTCGAGTCACGTGTAGCACTGGAATGGACCCGTGTCCCCGGTCCCCCATGGAATGAAATGCACGTGAGTGTCGCAGCCGTATTGTTGAATCAAATCAGAGAGAAAAACAAAGGACAACTTTGTCCAAAACTCATTAAACAGTAGTAATGTAAAAGTTGTCTTAAGATTTGTCTAATGATTACTTGTGCAACTTTATATGGGGGAACTGACAACGACAGGCAGCTGCTTTTGATAAAGACCAAAAAAACTTTTTTTCTAGATCGGCCACACAAAAGCACTGGACTATTATTTTTTCCACTGATCCACTTGAGAAGCAGATAAAACGTATGGGATTAAATTAAAGAAAATTTATTGTTTTAGTGAACTTGTTCTACTGACAAGAATTATCATCTGTCAGTGAAAAGAAATGCTTTGTGAGCTCGTGGAAAGCTCTGGAACCAAGATAACCCAAATTAAAAAGGTGTCTTGACAGAAAACTTATTTTATTCCCATTGGACCCCCAAGAAAATAAAAACGTAATGATAGGGAGCCAAACCGTGACATTTACAAACGTTTCTATTTCGCACCAGCGAAAAAAAATAAGCTGTGGAGTTGTGGAGGAGTCAGTAGCCATATAACTGACACCGCATAACTTATCTAGCAGCCATTAAACTGTCCAGTCTGACTGACCAATAAAGTGTGTGTGCTCGTGAAAGTGGGGTTGGTGCGAAAATAAAACGAGCAAAAAAATGACAACAGCAGTTTCGCCACCCATAGGCAAAGCCAATTCCCTTTTTAGAGAGTTTGCAAAAATGTGAGCTGTGGGACCCAAAAAAGCACTAAATCCTCCTTCCTGGTGATGTGACATCAAGGTCATCATCATTATTTCTGATGACTTTGATTAACACATTCACACTGGAGTGTACCATACCAGTTGGCATTTTCAAAAGGACAGGGCTAATCGAAAGCATTAGCGCTGACATTTGAGAACAAACAGGGAATAAATCTCAGGACTCAGGACGGTCACGTTTCTAGTTTGGGGATCATTTTCGGTTTTAAAAAAGCACTATACTTTTTACAACGTAGTTTTTCCACTATGAAAAGACGTAAAAAAGTTAATTTACTGTTAGATATTTCATACTTTCTAGAAGGATCCAGATACTTTTTCTGAAAGGAGCTGTAAATTTTCAAAGAAATTTTTAGTAAACACATAAATCACGTGGGCTAAAGTCTTAATTGAGATTGGCCTTTTCTTTTTAGAAAAAACAAGTGGGCGGTGATTTCCCATAACTGCAGTTAATTTTCACTGCCAATCATCAGGGAAAAATATATTTTTTATATATTATATATTTCTTGAGTAGCCCCAAACCCCGTTTTAAGTCTACAACGAGCTCTCTCTGGGCTGCTTAGGCATCCAGATCGGTCAAGCAAATCTCTGTGCAACAACTTTCCCAAGTTGGCAGCGAGCAGGGAAAGGACCAGGAGCTCACTCTAGAGGCGAGTGGAGCATGTAAACTCATTTTCATTTTACCGGAAGGCGGATACACCGCTGCTACTCCCTGGAACCAGTCAAGAGAAGTCTGTGATGCTGAGTGTTCACCCAAGCGAAAAGATATTGCAGAGTGGAACACTGGATCCGTGTGTATTTTCTCTGAACAATGGAATAAAAAAGTATATATATATAAACACCGGGCCAACCACTTTCGGTATTCATTTCATGGAAACAAAATTTTCTCTTACTCACCACACAAGAAAGAGAAACGCTAAGGGTGTTTCGAGTACGCGACTAGACTG
>JAHZND010000543.1:0-23609 GCA_027744115.1 Acrocyrtus sp. NNG-2020 | reverse complement strand
AGTACATACTTTGAAGCATTTGGCATTTAAACATGCTGAATAGTTTGATAACGGATTAGTATGACACATGAAATACGACGTTTCTTAATTAGTAGGAGAGGATGCTTTATGCTTACCCAGGTTTGCCACTTTGACCTTGGTTGGCCAAGCTCGACATGCTGTCGCAAACCTCTTTGAGACTGGTGTCATACTTCAAGTCTGCTCTACACTCGACATGAACCAGAAAACAAGTGCGAGCTGGCTTACGTCTGATAAGAGCCACGTTAACATTATGTAATACCCATAAATCCATAGTTTTTGAATTGAGTACAAAAATAAGCATATAGGAGCGAGTGTGTCTACAAACTAGAAAAATGCGTACGCATGTCGCATCCACAAAATAAATTTACGAAATTGCTAAATATTATATGCATATAAGTGTCCGTTTCTTTTTTAAAAATTGCATTAGGCAGATTAAATAGGTATGTATGTTTGTAAATGGCCGTGGCAGCGTAATTGATGGCGCTATTCCCACTTTATCCTATTTTGACTTCCAATTCCAACTTGCACGCTGCACTTACGTGAATTTGCATTGTGCATTTCTGGAATTTAGGTAGACTGACATTTGGAGAGGTTTTTTGGTCGTGCGTAGGATTTTCAGTTACGTGTTCCTCTAATCAGAACTCCAATGATGTTCCTCTGTAAAAGTATCTCGTTAATTTTTCCAGTGAGTAGAAAATTATTATATGTAACCTATCTTTGGAGCAAGAATGAATAGAATAGAATATATGCTTTGGAGCTTCTTATTTTCTCGGATGAATTTCACGTGAATTAAATCAGACAAGGGTGCATTTTTGTGGCGTTTCTTTTATTTACCACACGAATTTCACTGCCTTCTTTTCTATACGCACTGGCTTTCCACTTCTGCTTCCTCGTAACTCAATCAATGCAATGAATATTCTAAAGATAGAATGAACAAATTTCATTCATTCATCTTAAAGATACATAATCCTAAAGCTCCCACCACTCTCCATATTTTGTAGCCAAAAATAATATCGTATCATTTGAGTTGAGACTTGGCATTGGGAAACCACCAAAGTGTGTGGTAAAACTACAACTACCTCCCTCAATATGCCGGATTAAAGATAATGCGAGGTAACTTTTGCGAATAAAATCGGGTTTGAATAAGCTTTAATGGTAATTGGAATTAGGTAATTATGAAGAGGAGGACAGCCTGAAACGAAATACATAACACCTGATTATTGCTGTTATGCTGAAAAGAAATAATGAATTTATCTATACGGAAACCCACAGCCTGTTTTCAACTAATTCATTCTCGGAAAATACCAAAATAAGACTGCTTGACTTCCTGTGCTGCGGATGCTGAAATTACAAAGGAGGAGGATGAGGGAATTAGCACGACAGTTTTGGCCTTTGATACTGACACCGAAAAATGGCCGGAACAAAGAAGCGTACATATTTCTCTCAATATAGTGTTTTTATTATATCACTTGCACTGTTAAAGTCCACCTGCCTACAGGAAAAGAAAGGAGCTGTGCGTATATAAAGGGATTGTAAGATTTGACAGCTTGATTAGTAACAAGAAGCCACCCAAACGATCCAGACTCTCCTGCTGAATCTCAAATTAAACAGAACGCAGTAACCGCAATTTCAACTCGTGTCAGACTGACTGCACAAAGAAGCCTAGAAAACTGCATTCAAAATTATCTCACCATAATTTTCTCATCTGCTGTGCAAATAATAGGCCATAATATTTTCGCATTCCTGCAAAGGCAAATTTTTACCTGAACATATTACTTTACTGATGATGGAAAAGTCAGCGACTCAATATCAATTGGCAGTACTCTTCGTAAGTCCAATAAATTATTCTCAAGTTCGAGTTTCTAAATGTAATTTTAAGACTTTATTAGCAGTTTCATAATTTAATTTATTGTACAATTACTTTGGCCATGACATTATCTAGATAGTACTCACGGGCCTCCTTGCGACATCCGTTGAATCATTCATAGTTGATTTGGCATCAGGACAAGGAAAAAACTCCTACGCTACAGAGGACGACCATTCAGTGGCGCTAGAATTTTCAGCAGACTACGTTCCTCTCACTCTTCCGGAGTTTGTTGAACACAGATCTGAAAATGAGTTTCCCCCAATGATCATTGCTGACCGGAGTGCGCACCAGGATCCGGAAGTGAAGTCATTTAGTAAGTCTCGATGTTATAGGTACATGTTTCATAGATATTATTACTGCTGTATCTCCCTATTTTATCACCAGATTTTATTATAAATTTAGCGAGTGGTCTTCTAAAGTCCATCAGAAAGAGAACCTCGTACGCAAATTCAATTGAGGAAATCCAAAGTCTCGAGGACAGTGATGCCAACATAGGCAGCGCAGGTGGAATTGGTTTGCTGAGGAAGAGAAACGAAGGAATGGAGCAGCATTCTGGTGGATGTGACGCACAAAAGGTATGGATTCAGCTCGGGGCAGATCACTTTCCGCGATTTGTCAAGAGTTACAACTGTACATCCAATACCTGCAACAGCAATTTTGGAGCCTGTCGTCCCAAGGCATACTCTGTGAAAGTACTACGAATGAACTCACCTGACAATTTAATACGGGAAGAGGAATGCGATCAGCATCTTCCGGAGAAGTTGAGATGTGACTGGAAACTTGTCTCGGTTATGGTGACAACCTACTGTGAATGCTTTTCCAGTATCGGGCCATTTGACAAGTAAAGCGTTGTAGAAAAGGTAAAATCGAAAGATGAGGAAACGTTAATGAGTTTTTCGTATGTTCTAATCCACATATTTAAAGCAAAAACGATTCTCGAGAATGATACAAAGATTGAAATTAATCATTTTAAAATCTCAGTTTTCCCTAGCATATCGCTAGTTTGATTATGGGTAGTACTCTGGACTCTGTAATGACGATTTCTTAAGTGTTACTATCCACTTACACTCATTTTTATTCAGCACCTCAATTTTCAATATGTCGTACACCACAAGTCTGGCGCAACTTAACAGGGTGACCTGAAGATTTTTGAAGCTAAAGCAATTCAATGTGTGCAAAAACGATTCTCGAGAGTGATACGAAGATTGAAATTAATCATTTTAAAATCTCAGTTTTCCCTAGCATATCGCTAGTTTGATTATGGGTAGTACACTCTGGACTCTGTAATGACGATTTCTTAAGTGTTACTGTCCACTTACACTCATTTTTATTCAGCACCTCAATTTTTAATATGTCGTACACCACAAGTCTGGCGCAACTTAACAGGGTGACCTGAAGATTTTTGAAGCTAAAGCAATTCAATGTGTGAAATAAATTAAATAAGACGTATGTAAAAATGCAGATTTAATTTCTGTAATGGCTACTACTATAAAAGTTATTTAGTGACTACCACGGTAAGATGCATATATCCATCATCATTTTCAAGAAACAAATATTTTTGAGTGAAAAGAGAAAGAAAGAGTAAACTAAATATCACTTTTGAGATTATATGAAAATTTCTTTTTACTGAATATGCACTAGCAAACTAAATTTTCCTGAATTTTTTGTCCAACAAAGAATCTTTCGAAAAAAAATTTTGTCATGTCTATCGTTCTGAATTCACCATCCAGGATGATTTCCATTGTAGCGCGGGCAATTGCGGGAGCCATTATTATACCTAAATAATGCGAATTTAGATTACTAACTTTTTGCAACACCGCAATTCATTACACTATAAATATTTTTTCAAGAAAAAACACAATTCATAACATTATACCATATCCGCTGAATCCGCAAGCAAAAAACACATATGGAAAATACGGATGTGGTCCTATAACAGCGCTCTGGTCGAATCGGTTGTAATCGTAAAGACCAGCCCATGCCGAATTAAGCTAGCAATTTTAAAGTAATATAGATTATAGAAATGTGCTTATCGAATCAGAGATAGATACATATTTCCCACAGACAGCATTGATTTTATTATTTACTTTGAGTGTATTAAAGCCCGGAACCCTGTTCTGTAAAGATGGCCACACTTTGTCATCAAAATACTTGTAATCTACTTCCAGGTTCATTTTGTCATAAGGTTCTTCTTCTAACGGAGGTGCATGGCCAGCTACGAAATGACCTGCATATCCTTCTCGTCTACGAAACAAAATATAGTATTAAATCGTTCAATGTATAAAGTTACTGGTACGGCTCATTCATTATATATTAGGTACCTGAAATAAGTTCCGTCTGTATCTATAACCATAGGGCAGTCAATTCCAGGCCCATCTGGTGCATGAATGCAGTAAACGTTCCGCTTTCTGAAATGATATCAATTTCTAAAAGCAACCGTAGCAGATGGAGTTGTTTGATGACTTATTATTCCAGACGTGCTTTTTTGCTTTTTGTTTAACAATTTACCTTGCTTCAACAGGCAATTGAACACTCAACATCTTCTTATACCGTCCTATTCTTGTCATTTCTGCTAAATTACCTGAATCGTACCCTGCTGCTATAATACAGATTGCAAAATGGACAGCTCTTAACTTTCCATCGGGAGTTTTTACCGTTGCCCGTCGGGGTATGTCCCAGCGATCTTTCAGCTGCTCCATCCCAGCAACAAACATTTGAACGTCTTTGTCAAAGTCGAAACCCACGACTTCTCCATGAACATACTCCGTACCTTTGTAATACGCTTTACGTTTTAATCCGAAATGAAGCGCCCATGCATCAAACCTATAAAAATAAAATATGAATTGCTTACATGTGCCATTACTACAAATCGCAATCACTAAAAACCATCTCATACAACTCTGACTACGCTTTAAACAAAACAATTTGGGTAATTGTGTACCATCCCTCCCCTTCTTGACCAAGCAAGCCACACTCAACCCCATCCAAGTTCATCCACGGGAATCTATCTTCAAGTCGGTCTTTTGTTAATAGTTCAACGTGGCAACCCAATTCCCTAGTTGGAAATAATATAAAGATATAAATATAGCTACTAATTACAAATTACGGACCTATCGTAAGTACAAGTAGAAGACTGTCACACAAGTTTCAAAACTGCAGTTACTTTTGCAGTAGCCACGATTGCTGTAGACCTTCAGCCTGCTCCTCATTACCCAGTTGTAAGCACCCATACGGATGATAATTTATGTCCGGAGCTGGCTCATCGTCTAGGTTTAAATTATATCGAACGTTCCTTAAATATTCCGCACCGAATTTTGCCATCTCTACATTCTCTTTAAGGGAAAATTGTTTTCGGAGACACCCAGCGGACAATGCAGTGGCTGACTGGGTATACTAAAAAAATCCATCGACCAATTTCATTATTGACTATTTAAACTAGCTGCTTTCAACTTTCGTTATATTATCAATCATTTCATTCATTTGCTTAATCAAAAGTAAACGTTTTACCGAAGGATCTTTCTCGATCACCATCACTGCAAGGGACTTTCTAGGAATTCGATCTCTGATCATGCATGCAATGGCGTTGCCAATTATTCCGCCTCCAATAATGAGAAGGTCAACATGAGTGGAAAATGGACTATATGGTGGCATCTCCTTATACAAGGACTGAACGTCATGCTTTAAAATTCCGAAAGTTCGTCCGACAGGATCGTTGTGGGGTCGCGGTGGCGGGACTACCTCTATATAGTGTCCGTCTTTCTGTTAGAAAAAGGTAAATATTAATCAATTATACTGTAATAATTGTATTATATGTACCTAGGTATTTATATAAAGGCTACAAATGGAAAGTTTGGTTTACCTTTGTATCATGATACGCAATACTGGTAGTACTGATATTTCTCTTCAGAGCATAACCAATAACTCTTCCCCTCCCACAATTAAAGCTAACTTCCGGGTGACTTCCCCCATCACCTCCAAGACATTTTTGATGTGAACTAGAAGATCCTCTTACTAAGCTTCCACCAGCTCTGACTAGATTTCTGCATGCAAATATCCGTACCATCTTCACAATCGACTGATTTTTAGCAAAAGTGACTTGAATTGTTTTGTTCAAAGTATTTAATCTCCCAACTAATCAGAATAAATTGTCGGGTAGTTATAATTTATAGATATCACTGCACCGTCAAATTATGTTGTTTTATGACTCGTAATAGAGGTATTCGTATTTTACATTGCTAAATTAACTTCACGTGTGCCGTGCCTTGGCCTTACAAAAAACCAAAACAAACCAAGTAAAGCCGATTGTATACTTTCGGAATTGGATTGCGAATGCGAATTTATTAACATTGCAGGATAGGTCTTCCATGAGATTTCAACTTTTTCTTAAGTTGAGAATCTCACGGGCAAATTCTTAAAGTATACAATCGGCTTAAGTCAAGTTTCCGACTTTTTGTGTTTTTGCGATATTCACTTCGTTCCTTTCTTTCTGGCCATATGATAAACTGCAGCAGTTTCACATCACGTTGCCCCTTTTATCTTGGTGCTTTTTACATGAACAGTCTGCAGGTTGAAGCGCACATGGGAAAATGCACTGACTAGTGTGGTGATGTAGGGGTTAGCGAAAGCAGTGTCAAAAGTCAGAGCAATTTTTAATTAACTAACTTAGCCAGTTTTTTAGTTGAAATAGAAAGAACAGCAGGTGAAAATGCCAAAAGGTAAGGGCTCATCGGGCTCAGTCCCAGCTGAGAAACCTGTGGAACTTGGATTTGTTGAAGTGGAACCCAACCCCTGGAAATTGTGCAGTGCTTTCTTCGTTTCGAAGGTGGGAGGTCGGCCAGCATGGCTGGATTTGAAAAATTTACCATCTAGAGATGAAATGAAGTGCCCATCGTGTGGATTGGCAACGCAGTTACTACTTCAAGTGTATGCTCCACTGGATGAGGCTGACACATTTCACAGGACAATTTTCGTTTTCATCTGCTCGAAAAAGGCCTGCTGTGTGGAAAGGAATTCCAATAAGAACTTGCTGGTGTTTCGGTGTCAGCTAAAACGTGATAATGAGTTTTACTCGCCAAATCCACCAAACATGGAAGATAAGGAGTTAGCTAAGCGTGACCCGGAGGAGTTTGGGGTGACGTTGTGTAGAATGTGTGGATGTCGAGGAGGATTGAAATGTGGAGCTTGTGGGAAAGTCAGCTACTGTTCCAAGGAGCATCAGCAGTTTGACTGGAAGGAATTTCACAAAAAGGAGTGCACTGATGCTGGTAATTAAAAATATGTAATTATCACTGAGTAAAATTGCGTTGATCACGCCCAAGGAATAAATTCGGATTTGGTGGTTAATCCTGTTTTACTTTTATTTAATTATTGACGTTAATGTTAATTGTATTGCAGATTTTAAGGGTGGAAGGCACGCAATAAACATTGGATTCGAGCAGTACGAAATGGTAATGGATACCGAAGTTATTCCAAAAGGCGCCTTGAAGAAGAAAGAAGATGAAAAATCTCAACTTGAAGAATTTAAAAAGCTTGTTGCAGATGGAAAGGCTGGGTCATTAGGTAATTAATAATGTAACAATAAAATCTACTCCTAGTATACCCACTCCTTACCGGATAAAAAACTATCGTGTCGTGTGAACGACTGAATTTGATCATGACTGAATTTTTGAATTAAAATTAAAAGTACTACCTATATTTTATTTTAAAACTTCTAGATGATTCAGAAATAACAAAAGATATGCTTGAGGCTTCATCATACAAGTCGGACAAGGCTTTCAACAAATTCAAGAAACGCGTTGCTTATCAGCCAGACCAAGTTTTACGGTATGATCGTGGTGGCGACCCGCTGTGGGTTTCTAATGAACACGTCCTGGAAAAATCAGACATCCCACCATGCCCTCAATGTCAAGGTCCAAGAGTATTGGAGTTCCAAGTGATGCCTCAACTTTTAAACCATCTCGGAAATGACGCAGTGGACTGGGGTACACTTGCCGTGTATACTTGCGAGAAGAGTTGTAACTTGGGTGGAGCCTATAAGCTGGAATTTATTTTTCAACAAGACTTTAAAATTGACGAAGATGATGGACCTGGCAAGAAAATGAAGAAACTCTCTATCGACGATGATTAAGCAATTAAGTATTACAAGTTGTTTGGTAAACGATATATAAGATATATTCTTTATTGCGGCAGATGAGTTTTGTTTATAAATAAAATAAGCATTTAATTTATAAATTCGAATCAGTTCGAGATTTTTAAATAGCGCAAATCTATGCAATTGGAGATCTGTTAGGTTTTGGCTTTGCAATCTGTGCATTGATTGCTTTCTCAGACTCCTGTGCCTCCATCTCATCATCTTCCGCATCCTCTGAAAACTTCTTAATTGGCTTCGATTTACTTACTGCCGTTGGCCGACTTAGTTTAGGCCTTTTTGTGGTAGTAAATGCAGGAGGAGTTGTCTTTACTTTAATATCTTTGAATATGTCGGAGTATGTCTCTTTAAATGTTGGAACATGTTCCCACTTTCTCCTTGAAATTTGGACTTCATCGTCATGTTCCGTTTTGACAATTTGCAAGTTTTGGGGATTCGGCGGAATACGATCTTTTGGCTTTAGTGACTCCATTTGCGCTTTCTTGTAGTAGTGAACCTCGTCATAGTTTTTCTTTTTGTCCTTCTTTTTCTTCTTCCTTTTCTGTTTCTTCAATTTTGCCGTTTTTATCTTGGAAACAACTTGCTGGAATTCTTTGATAATGTTTTTACTGGAATTAGCGTCCAATTTAACAGATGGACTTGACGCCATCTCCATAACCGTTTCTGTATTAAACGGCTCTCCCCTTTGTTGAACTTGAAGAGTTGCTTTATTAAGGCGCTCTATTGCTAGCAACGTATTTTTAAAGTGGACAAGATTGTTCTGATCATTTTTGTTATGGGTCTTCGGATTCTGGCCTAGGTCAAACTGTACTAGCCCACTTTCAAGTCTGTTAACTACCTTTAAAATTGTCTTTGTCTGGTACGGACAAGATGGAAAAGCCAGTCGGCACATATCAGGACTCCTATACTTCTCTGCGATTTTATATGCAGCCCTATACTGCTTCATTAAGTCGCTCTGTTTGAAAAAAGTCGATCCCTTTACTTTTACTACATATATAAAAGGGTCTATGCGATGCAATAATTTAACTTTGAATTACCTCTGTCTCTGAATTTTGTCTAGACCTCCTCCGCAGATAAGATCTGTTTTTGCCATCCCCGTGAACTTTTTTACCTTTTCGGCTTGACCTTCCTTTAAAGTCATCGAAAAAAGGGTCGTCCGCAAACATATCATCACTCAGAGAATCTTCATTAGTACTGCCCTTGCCCAGAAGGGAATGTAATAGTGACTGCCGCTTTGGCTGAGGTGGTGCCCTTGGTGGATAAAGCTCAGGTGGCGGGTAAATCTCAGGTGGTTCATAAGCAAATCTTCTATTAGTGTACGCGAAAGGATCTTCGGTATCTGCATAACCGCTGAAACTGTAACGTCCAAGGCTATCCAAATCTGTCATGTCATCTTCAGGTTCCGTATCCACTAACAGTCCATCCCGGAAAGCGATGCCATCTCCCAAGTCGTCCTCTTCGTCCTTCACCTTTTGATGCTTTTGCTTGTACTTTTTCATTTTTCCTTTGCTTTTAGTCTTGTCCTTAAGAATGTAATAGTATGATAGTGGGTCATCAATTTCGTCCACCATTTCCTCCAAAGCTTGCATCTCCAATTTGTGCTCGTCCTCTTTCCTGTGGTACTCCTCGATGGAATCGTTTACTTCCTCATCCGATCTAGAGTCATCCTCTTCCGAGGAACTCTTATCATCATCTTGTAAATCCGATTGTGAGCTCGGAGCTTTAGTTGTTGATTCAGGCTTCGGCTTCGAAGTAGTTGTCTGCTTTTTTAGATGCAACTCATATGCCTCCAATTCCCCCAGAGTAATGGAACCTTGCTGAGACGACGGCTGGACAGCAGCAATAGTTCCGTGATCAATCCTAAATAGAAAATTAAAGTTTTAAAAAATACTTCTCTCTCATAAAATACACTTCGACAATAACTTACGCAACCGCAGTTCCGTAGGGATCAGCGCTAACTTCGCAGAATATTTTTGGTAGACAATGGAGTGGATCCATAAGGGCCAGCTGGCTTATGAACCTCTCCCGGATTTTATTATCAAGGGATACCGACACATCCACCGGTTTAATAGGAATTATGGAAATTTCTCCTTGAGGAGTTGACGTAACAGGTGCACTGGTTGATGCCGATACGGATACCACTGGAACCTGAGCAATTAGTGACTGCTGTGGTGACGCAGTAGGATAGTAATAGTATGGGTAGGTTAATGGCTGTCCAAACATGGGTGGGTAAATAAACTGAGGTGAAATGGTCGAAGAAACTGGTATGGAGCCTGAGGCAGCTTTCTTTTCCTCATCCCGAGGGAGCAGCGAGGATAAAGATGGTAATCTTGGTAGGCCCAGGGAAGGAAATGTTCCATTGTCTAGTACAATGCGATCAGTCCGGTAAATTGTTCAAAGTTAGTTAAAAATTGTACATGAGAAAATTGTACTTACTAGATAGCACACTCACGAATTGCCCCTGAAAAGAAATTGAAGAAAAGCTATATTAGTATGAAATTGAAAAAAATAATTTATTTACTAACGTTAACATACCAAGTTCATCCTTCCGATAATAAATCCGCCCATGAAACCGGTAATTAAAGTGGATGTTAGGAGAACGGAAAAGACACTCTCGGCACATAACACACCGATGATAACTCCATAAGTGACTAAGATTTTAACCCGCATTGTAAATTATTTATTTAATTTTTTAAAACTAGGAAATCGTTACTTTCTTTTGCCTTTTCTCCAGCTTGAATTGAAACATTTTACAATGCAAAAATGCTATTGTAAAGGAAACTTTATTTCGACAATTAGTAGACGGGCTGTAGACTTTGTATGAGCGCAACAAAGATATGAATGAAAGTGAGCTCTGTTCTTTCGCAAGACATCATTTTTTAAGTACTGAAAATGAAATTAAGTTATTTGGTTCAATTTTACTTTTTAAATAGAGATCGTGCCATCTAGACCTGCAAAACCTAAAAGGATCCCAAACGAGATTTTAATGATGATTCATTATATGAAGTTTTTGCTAAGATTACTGCATTTGCAAGCTGCTTTTAGGTTAGCAGTTTTTCTTGCACTCTCATTTCTCACTTTTTACAGCCTTTTCAGGTTCTCAACATCTCGACTCGTAGGTCGTTTAAAAGTAAATAAAAAGTTATTTCAATTTAATCTGTCACTTTTCTGAGACAGGCTAAATACCAATTCGATCGACGCGCTTAATTATTTTCTGTATAAATCTCATTCATTTTCAAAGTCACAGTCACAGCATCTTTCTCTAGTCTCTGCTCCGTCATGCTTTTTCTGATACTACGACACCAGAATCATGACAGGAGTGACGTTGGCATCACTGCTTCATTTTGCAATATAATTTTCTGCACGCACTGCAAAAAGCCATTTTTTATGAAAAGCGACCAGTTTACTAAAGTTGCATGTGTGTACGTGTAGCAATTAACTTTATATGCATCTCAATCTGAACACGTCTACAAAAATCTGGTTTTCGTCATTATCCCAAGAAAAGTAGCAGTTGTCCCGAGCACAAAAATGGTCGTATTTGTTTTTAGAAATTTACACCGGAAAGAATGCGTGAAGAAGTAGATAACTTTTTAATTAGGTTCGCCATAGGACGTTCGCAGAATGCCCAGCGTATGAATGTGTGACAAGTACCTTCTACCTTTCGTCTTGCTTTTACTTGAATTTTTTTACTTTGTGGGCCTCTAATGACGTGCTCGTGTACGATAGGTATGCAAGTGCAGTAAAAAATGAAACATGATTTATGCGACTCATTCCAAATAAAGCTATTATAGAAAGTAGAAAGTAAATGACCTCTAACCTACATTATTGCCTCATCTCATTTTGCGTGCGACGGACAAAAAGATTACGTATCTGGTCACTACCAATCGATCGCATATCGACAAATTTTTATTCGTTTACCTATTTGTAACTTGTACCAATGTACATATGTACTTTTAATTGACCACAACTATCGTGAAAATTAGTAATGGATATAACTTTTTAGAGCAGTTCTTGAGTGTTGGTTACTGGTGTGGTAAGTGTTTTTGCAATTATCCAAGGCCAATGTCATTTACTACGACTGGGAAGGGGTACTCATAACCCATGTAGAATAAACCTTATACAGGAAGGACCATCGTCATACGTCACTGTATCAGTCCGAACAACGTTTGCGTCTGTGCAAATTTTCATCCAGCGGTCTTCTGCGTAATTGATGTCTGCAGTCCACTCATTACCATCTGCATTTTCACAACTCACGTAGCCAAACATATCTTCCTCAAGTTCGAAATCAAAGACGTTCCCATTTAGGCTGCGGCTGTACCTAACTGGTGGCATATTCCTTGTTGTAATCATGAAAGGACCGGCGTGGTGGACCGCAAAACCATTAAGGTTATTATTAGCGGCAACGGCCCGTGGGCCCATAACCA
This sequence comes from Acrocyrtus sp. NNG-2020, assembly GCA_027744115.1. Taxonomy (NCBI): domain Eukaryota; kingdom Metazoa; phylum Arthropoda; class Collembola; order Entomobryomorpha; family Entomobryidae; genus Acrocyrtus; species Acrocyrtus sp. NNG-2020. Next base: position 11,149 of record JAHZND010000543.1, on the reverse strand, counting down.
TAGGTTCCTGGTCAGGGTTCCTGTCAGCAGGCTGCAGCAGTAACCCATGCAGAATAAACCTTATACAGGAACAACCATCGTCATACCTCACCGTATCAGTCTGAATAACATCCGCTCCTGTGGAAATTTTCATCCAGCGGTCTGCTGCGAAATTGATGTCTGCAGTACACAGTCGACGATCCCCATTGTTCCATCTCACGTAGCTGTAGCCACACATATTTTCCTCAAAATGGAAGTCAACGACGTTCCCACTAAGGCTGCTGCTGTACCTAAACGGTTGCATAATATTCCTTGTTGTTACTATGAATGGCCCAGCTTGGCGGACGGCAAAACCATTAAGGTTATTATTATTGACGGCGACGGCCCATGGGCCCATAACCATAGGTTCCTGGTCAGGGTTCCTGTCAGCAGGCTCAGGTTCGTCACCATCTCCTTCCCCTTCCACCAAGTCTTCATTTCGATCTACGTCTTCCTCTTCGTTCCCAGAATTTTCAGCTTCAGCTTTATTGCTTTTGTTGCCGGGAGCCTCTGCCCGAGCTTCCTCGTCGTACTGCTTGGGAAGTGCTGCCTGTCCGCCGTTTTCTCCAAGATCAGAAACTCTCCCTTCCCGGGGCTCAGTCGCATCCTCTTGAGCGCCATTTTCCTCTCTGTCAGAAGCTTCATCTTTGCCTTCATCATCTTCTGGGCCATTCGAGGAAATATCGTCTCTCTCGTCACCGACGACGCTTTCATTATCACTTGAAGATGCTGAGGATGAGGACGCGGAACTATCCATTGCTTTTGTCAATGCTAGGTCCAGTAAACGTGTCACCTTAAGGAAGCTTCAAAATTGGTAAAATGTCAAAAAGTTGGCTCTAATTTAAACTTAAGTTCATGTTTAATTCTGTTATTTGTATATGAATCAAAATGAAATTTTATACTTACTATGCCATTTAATTTGGAATCACAAGAAAAAGTTGTTCTACTGATAAATATGGTTTATAGCATGAATCCCTAATTTTTTATATCAACCTTCGCAAATAAAAAATGTCTTCTGGAGTCATGCACAAAATAAATTACGCTATGTGTTCAGAGTTAACGATTTTGGAATATTAGAGTACGAATATTTTTCTTTGAATGTCGCCTCTTCTACTTCAATCGGGGAGTGTCCTTAAAGTAAAAAATTAAAAGTGTTCGACATTTTATTTAATTATTATTAGCAATCCGATAAGCTTTTCTAGTACTGGTATAGCATGAGTTGCTGCCTATCGCAGATGATTTTTGGAAGTACCTTCATGTAAAGTTTCCCTAACTGCACATCCCGATACGAGCACGGCTCCCTTGCCTCCACCACAGAGTAACAGAACCGGTTGCACACCGGATCTCCTAGGACTTGGATGTACCTCGCCGGAGAGCAAGTTCCTTGTGGGAAGCCAGTGTAAGTCGCTTTCTCCCGTTCCCTTTCCCTCTTCATTTCCTTATCATTCAGCCGCGGCGTAAATCCTTCCACGATGGTGTTCTTCTGATAGCTTCTGATTGAAAACGGTCTGACCACAGTGAGTCGTTTAATTTCCCCCATCTGTATATTGTAAGGTGTCCTAAGGTCATAGCCGTGGGAGGAGGAATATGCCCTGCTATAAGCCATTTTCTTTACAGAGGAAGGTCAACCCAACAGAAAACGGATTTGGAGGTTATACCTTGGAGCGTTTCTACTTCCGGTGCCCTTTTCTTCAGTACCAGCTAATTTAACTCTGAATTTCAAGCACGTTATTTACTAAAATGACTTCCGGCTGATTTTTGCTCGTAAATTTGAACTAAGAATTTTCTTATTATTTCCACTAAAAATTTAGAGGTGGTCGCCAATGATTATTCCATATTATTATGGAAGAGCCCTGCGGATAGCAGAATGAACTTTTTTCTAAACCGAGCTAGGTAAATAAATTCCCGTCATCTTTGCCGAAATGACTACAACTCTTCTGCATTAAATGTAGAGATGACAACACAACTTGCGATAAGAATCCTCTCATCTCCCTTCATTATAACATTCAAGAATTGAGAAAATGCCTACAGTATTTGTGCATAGTGTTCAGTATGCATTATTACGTAGCCATAATCATCCTCCCATTTCCCATCCAACACGCAAAACTTTCTTCCCTCCCTCTCTATTTTCAGTTCATTACCTCCCCATAATTTTTAAAGTGCCTACGAAACGATTCCCAAGTTGCAGCATTAATTTTTCCACCTCATACATAATTGCAAAAATTACAATGTGCAACCATTCCTTCTAAGTTTCCAACCTTCTCATTTCTGCATCATTGTGCCCTCAAGAGCAAAAAAAACTTTTCTTTTTAGTACGAAACGAAACCACAAACTGACGAAGTTACGAGCATAAACATATTCTCCTCGAAGGCAGAGCCCCACCTTTATTATGCATTCTAAAATGCCCAATTCTGCCATTAAATTACGGCCTTTAAAAATCATCCTTCTTCGTTTTTACGACTTCTCCTTACACTCAAAAGTGGACTTGCTCATATAATAAAATCCAAGCCACATAAAATAGCTGTGAGATCACAGCTATTTTTAGAGTTCCTCAGACAAAACACGAAAAGCTTTTTTCGCATCTCACGTTTCACCTCAGAAAATAATAAAAAAGTGCTATTTTTTACGTTGCGCACTGAGTGATGAGCCTAACTAGGCTACGGGGTGCTATTTCCAGCAAATATGGGATTCTTATTAAGCGGCCGCATTTATCTCCTTCTAGGCATCCAGCACGTCAGCATTATCACCCGCACCTACAAAACTCGCAAGAATTCTGTTTACTCGTCGGACTGTCTTTTTTCATCACGAAGTAACTTGGACAGATTGCAAGAGTTTTCAACATGTTGCTGAAAATTGCTCTCGCTTTAACCTTCACCTTCCGCACTTGTCTTCTTCACCTCGCGGTCCGTATACTGGCGCTCTGTTTACCACTTGCCAGACCCCGTCCCAATCACATCATTGCCATAGTCGGTAAAAAAGCCAAAGGCAAAAAAAACATTATTTTCTCTGATAAAGTGAGCGGTTGAGCGGCACACGAAAAGCAGGAGAATTGTAGAACAAACAGTGTTTGATTCATCAAAGCAAATTTTCCCAAAACGGGGATAATTCCGTGTCGACTTGGTATTTCGCGTGTACTAATAGCCAAGATTCCCTTTCCTAATGAACTGTAATGAAAATAGATACTCGAAAAGGAAACAGTTTTTTCCCCTCTCATCCACAATCTCTCACCTGTCAGCGGTTTAGTATAAGCAGTGTACAAAAAATATTATTGGCAGTCATTTGAGCTCTATTTGAACAGACAGCCTGTGAATTGCGAGCAGATAAAAATGGCTTAATCTACACCTACAGCAGAAGCGTTTTTTCTATAGTACAGACTTTAGGTTTTTTTGCATGAGCTTGGATGATTTTCATTTCATTATACAGCTTCCAGCCTTTTTCGCCGGATGCTGCCTGAAAAGTTTTTTTTATATAATCAGGTTTCCATTTCAAACTCGCCAGACTTTTTTATTTCCTTTCAGAGAGAGAGAGAGAGGGGGAATTGAAGTAATTTATTTGTTGGACTTGTCCTGAATTTAAAAGAGTGAAGAGAGTCTACTATTTCATTATCCTCATTAAAAAATTGTAATGAGAGTGAGTACAGTGCACATTCAAATAATCCAGCCTATCTGTTCCGCCTCACACCCTTTTCCATTTCATTTAATTTTCGCATTACATCATCTCTCTTTTTAGAGCTGCTCTAAATTTGAAAAAAATAAAATTAGTTTATATTTCTCGCGTCGGCTTCGACTTCCATTTTCCATTCCAGCTAAAACTTATCAGAACTGGGTGCACCTAGCAAAGTGTTTCATTTAGTTGCTAGCTAGCTCTGTCACGATAAAAATTATTTCTTACAACTCTCCTTAACAAAAACTTCAGTCCTTGAGACTAAATCGAATGAACAGAAAGTTAGGAGAAGCCATCTTCCAATTTAAACTTGTCCCATTTATTTCCCATTCCTTAGCCTAATTGAAATCTGCCTTGTAATTACATCCATTTTATCTACCATTTACACGAAGAACACGAGCTCGCGTTACGTAACGATAAACTTATCTTTATATGTTTCCTCTAATTTATCTCAATACAAAAACCAATTTAAATCCTTCCACTCTGACCTTGCTTCCTTCTCTTACTTTCTGACGGCCACACTCTTCCATTTTCCCATCTTCCCACAAGGTTAAATAATGCATTTTGACTGCAACCTAACAATCAAGTTTGATTTCACAACAGCATCATCAACTCCAGCTCTTCCCCTCACTCTTCGCTATATTTTCCGTCACCATTCCTCTATTGACTCAGCCATAATAGAATAAAAAATGAATGGCTTTGACTATTCCTCTCAAAAGGAACTGCATAATGCAGCAGTGCCTCGAAATTATTACGCTGTTATGCATGGGAAATATGACGTTGAATTTTTCAAAAGCGTCTCCCCCATCCACATCCACCCTCGCCCTCCCAATAATAAACTGTGATCACAACAATAAGCAAAACAAGAGCAGGCACAATAGCATAATGGAACTTTATGTGGATAAAAGTATAGAAATGAAGGTGGTTGTGTGTGGCTTGGCTTTTTTTGAGTGGAGATGGAGAGACGTAGAGTGATGCGCTATTTTTTCTGCTACCACCACCCCCACAAAAATCCTAAATTATTCAGCATTTTATATAGGCACATAAAAAGAGTCTTTTTTACTGGGAGCCGAATAGAAAAATGTTTTATTATTCAACGAGAAGAAGAGTCAACGTGAACGGAGCTATTTGCAAGTTCACATTTTTTTAGTATTCAACCTCTCGTAAAATAAATCCTTTTTTACATGCTAATAATCAACCATCATCTGGGAAAAATATACTTGGAGCAATCTAATCATCAAGATTATGTCAGGACATAAATGATGAATGTTCAATTTGGCAGCGTATCACCAAAAAATCTTGAGCACTGCACAAAAAATATTCCTTAGCCTTGGCTGAAGCCATAAAGCTGGTGGGTTGTATGAAGGTCTGGGAGCTCGTCCACTTATGGAAATTAAGACAGAGTTGAAGTTGATGAACCCAGAGAAAAAAATCTGCCTTGGGCTTTCTCGCTCTTGACTGGGAACTCTTCCCCAAAAAAATGTTTTAAATTCACCAGAGGACATCTTCCGCATTCACATCCACTACCCTTTCCGTTTTTTTAAAACTTGGATCGATCTACCAAATGCGAGCATTTTTTTCTTAACTGAAAAAGATGAAGTGCATCAATTTCGAGTTCCTTAAACAGGCACGTGAGGTTTGGGAAGGGGCTATGGGGAACGGGAATGGCTAGAGTGGATTCCTGTTTTGCGGAATGGTCTAGAAGCTCTTTTTTCTTTTTTGGAGGAAACAGGAAAAAAACGTAAAGTCACTTTGCTATTCTGCATGCCTCATAGCACTCCTCAATGATGTGGATGATGATGTCTTGGCGGAAACTTCTGCTGAGCACTATTTACATTCCAATTTATTATAAATCGAGCAATTTGCCGGGCCCCTTTCCATGTAATTTTTCATAAGATGTCTATTTACTTATTTTTTAAGAAATGAAATCACGAAAAAATGAGAGCGCCGAGGAAAACGAAAAATATGAGGAAGTAAATGAACGCCAAGAGCAAAATTGTAAAAAAAATAGTGGCGCGGCTGAGTGAGTAGGGAGATGGGTTGAAATTGACTGAAAATGACATTTTCCGTATAGCATGTGCCCCACACGAATCCCAGTAAAGTGAGTTGAGAGCTGAAGCTTGGGCTGTCAGGTGGTAATATATTTTTTTTCGCTGGAAAGAAGTATCCTGGAAAAGAGCATCCAGAACATCCCTCAATTTCGGAAAGTGTAATGATGGCACATGAGTCAATTTTATAATTGATTTATGGCTCCCCATCCCACGCCCGCCGCCTGCTACATTTGCAAACGGAGTGAATTGTGAAGTGCATCATGTCAAATATGAACTGCTAGAGGAGGGAGGAGAACCGGAACATACGAAAAATGACTTTTTAAGGATTTTTTTCTTCCAGTACACGTTTCATTTCGCAATACTCAGTTTTCCCAGACTCACAAATCCTGCACTTCCATCACTGCTCATCCCTCAACTTTTATTGCGTTTTTCGCTCGCGGATAACACTTGATATATTTTTATTTGCACTGAATGAAAATAAATTTTATTTATTTTGGCATAGAAAATGTATCCGCTCTGTACCTACCTACCCAACGGAAAAAATACTTTCCTTAAATTGCCTCTTATCCAGTTACATTTTCCCTCCAAAAAGCAATACCCTAATCCTCTCAGGAAGGTAGCTTCACCGTAACACCGTTCACTGCACGGCACTTTCAAAATGTAAAAAATTCCGAATCCATTTCAAGCCGACTTCAAAAAAGCCTATTTTTCTCCTTCCTTGGAATAATTTTCTCATTTTTAGGAATATGCTACATTATCCAACCGAAAAAATACTCAAATACTCAGTTTTCGCCTTTTTATCACACTATCTGGCTAATAATGGCATGTCCTTTCGCCTAAATCCTTCTTCCTCTGTTAAGTGGAAGTTTTTCCACTTATCAGCCCAGCACTACAAGTAAAATGTTTTTTCATTGTTTTGTCAATTACTTCTATTATCCCTCATCCATTCATGCCATTTCTTTATATTTCGCGGAAAAAGTGGCGAAATAAAAAGTCCATTATGAAAGGAAACAATGTAAGCCGAACGAAACCTGTCACGGGAAAAAAATTCTTCTCGAGAGATGGCTGAACAATGCAAGATAAACGATTCATTTCCTTAAATAAAAAATAATTTAATTCCTACTTTAAAAATTTAGAAAAATAAAACATTTTTTCTGTCTGTGAAATGCCGATAAAATCGGCAAAGTGTAAATGGCAAAAGTGAAGTATTTTGCAGTCTGCACACAAAAATCATATAAACATGGATTTTACTGCATTCTATTAACTGTCCTTATAGCTTGTCTTCCCACTCCGTGTTTATAGTCCACAAGTGTTGGCATTTCGTGTTTGTGGCTGAGTCAGTGGAATTACATATGTGGGAAAAATGGGAGGACAGGGCAGAAAATGAAAAATACGAAAAAGCGTTCCCAGTGCAGCGACTCACCTCCACTTGTTCTGCCTTTCCCTCCAAACTCTCCATCTCCACTATTTTCCCATTTTATTATTTTTTTCTTGAAGATAAAAAATTTCTCTAAAAAAAGTTAATTGTGTGTGGCATGAGCAGAGTCGTTTGAGTGGATGTGATGGGATGATGATGATGTTCTTTTTCTGTTGTTGGGATCATGATCACGGCTCATCCTGAGAGAGAAGAGGATGGCATGAGATCATGCACGGTACATGATTTCCACGTCACTTTCAATGGAAGAATGAAAATCTTTTCCGCATCAGCGTTTTTTTTCAGCTACCAGCCAGTGGTTTTATTTCATCCTGTGGGGAAAAAGTAATTTAGGCCACGCCACGACATGAAAATCGCCCACACAAAAAAGACAACTTCTTTTTACGCTATAATACCCAGTCCTCCCCTAATAATGGGAGAACAATGAGGGCCCTGCTCCTCATTTTTATTGTGAGTGGAAAACCAGGAAAAGAGACATACTTTTCAATGCACTTTTCTCTCCTTTCTTGGAATGGCAAGAATGAGAAAATTGCAAATTACTCTCGTTTTATGCTCTCTTCTCGTCAAACAAAGGGAATGATGCGGAAGAATTTGATTATTTATCTCCACTCCTACAAAAATAAAAACTGCTTTATGGGAAAAGCAGTGATTTAGGAGGATGATGGCGGTGGCTAGTGTGCACTATGGGGAGGTGGAAGTAAAACCTGCCACTGTAATGTAAATGACATGATTCCACCAACAATCCAATAAGATATGAGGACGAGACGATGAGCGACAGACTGTTCCCATAATATTATGCACTCCATGCACAAAAAATATTTTTTTTATCATTTTTATCCTTAAAAAATTGGATAAGAGTGCACAACCTGTCTCGCGTGTCTTCTGTCTTCGGTCAAAAGGGAAGACAAAGTAAAAAATATTTTTCTTTAAAGAAAGAAAATTCCAAAATTGAGGCGGTGTCCTAGACAAAAATAAAGAGGGCCAGACAGATAATATTTTCCTTTCCTGTACAGGTTAGCAGCTCGCCTCGCTCCAGAGTTCCAGACATGCAGGAAAATAGACAAGTGTGGAGATAGGAAAAGCCCGTTTTCTCCGTGCCCGCATGCCGTAATGTGGCTGACTCTGGAAAAAAGTGGATAGTGGATGGTCGACGGCGTGGGGTTTGGTGGCTGTTGGCATGCAAAGGGATATTCCAATATTTCCCTTTCTCCACTGCATTTTATCATCATGCATAATCAGAAGGAAGTGCACGGGAGTTTTTTCCTCTCCCGTTTTTCCCATTTGGAGGAAATATACGTTCCCGCAGCCACCGTCACCGTCACATCCACCACTGCCATATTTCTCGGTGTTTGGATAGTGGATAGTCGAGTTTGGTGTGTGGATCGAAGAAAAACTGCATTGGAATCAGTCACATATAAAAAAGTAAATTCCTGCAGTATGGCTATATGGCCGTGTTGTTGTGAGGAGTGAGAGGAGGAAAAAGTAAGATATTTTTTCGGGCTTTCCCAGACGATGAAAATATCATCTCTCGGAGTGAGCAAAAGAAGCGGTGCAGTCTAGCTCTTCCCTTCAGTTTCCTCCTAGGAAGGGTAATAGCAAGGTGCTGCTGGAGTGTGGCTCAGGTTGAATTTTTTTTGTTTTTGTCGGTGCGAGTGGATAGTTGGAAGTGGAAGTGAAAACGGAGAAAGGGAAGAATAAAGGAGAGTAGGAGTGGGAATAAGAACCGTGTAGTATCTAATCTTTAGCATCATCGGCATCGTCATCAACAGCCAAAATATTTTCTTTCCTTAACTAGACCCATTTCACTTTTTGAGGAGTGCAATGTACAGAGAGCTACAAAAGAGGAAAAGTTTGGGTTTTTCAGATGAAATTGGAGAAAAGAACTAGTCACGGAAAGTTTTCATTCTGTAAATTGCACTGAATTCCCCAGACTGCTGGGATGGTGCAAATGGACACGCCAGACAAGAGATCTTTTCCTCGCCGTATCTGAACTCAGAGTATCCTTCCTTCCCTTTCCCCAAAAACCTTTTTTCCTACCTGTTTGTAGCAAAATGGAAAATCATTCTACGTAAAAAAGGAATCTTTTTTCCCTTTTCAGCCACACCAGAAAAACAGGAAGGAATGCAGTTTGTACTTTCGCGTTCCTCCACTCAACTTTTTTTCAACTTCCAAAGAAAATGAATTAGGCTTGGGAGTCTTCATCTTCATGTCAAAACAAATATTGCTGATCTAAAAACATTATTTTTCCTTCTAAAACGGAGTATCTCGCAATATCCCAAATTATGTCGAAACACTCAAGCAACATCAATATTTTCATTCTGTAAATTGCACTGAATTCCCCAGACTGCTGGGATGGTGCAAATGGACACGCCAGACAAGAGATCTTTTCCTTGCCGTATCTGAACTAAGAGTATCCTTCCTTCCCCTTTCCCAAAAACCTTTTTTTCCTACCTGTTTGTAGCAAAATGGAAAATCCTTCTACGTAAAAAAGGAATCTTTTTTCCCTTTGCCACACCAGAAAACAGGAAGGAATGCAGTTTGTACTTTCGCGTTCCTCCACTCAACTTTTTTTTCAACTTCCAAAGAAAATGAATTAGGCTTGTGAGTCTTCATCTTCATGTCAAAACAAATATTGCTGATCTAAAAACATTATTTTTTCCTTCTAAAACGGAGTATCTCGCAATATCCCAAATTATGTCGAAACACTCAAGCAACATCAATATCCCAGAAAACTGACAGAAGTTGATGCAAACTCAAACTTTATGATTATGATGCTGCTCCCTCATACTCGATAATATTCAAAGGTAAATACTCCATTTGAATCTTCTGCTACACCGCACAACATCCTATACCAACTCAGACGCTGATTATTGGTGTGTGAACACTTTTCAGTGCAAATATACAGAAAAAAAGTTTTTTTCAAGTTTTTGGTGCACCCAGCAAAAAGGAGTTCTTATAAATTGCAACGCTCCGTTAATCTCTTTACTACCCTGAGCAGTCTCTGTTTTGAAGGCTTTTGATGTATTACACAATATCGGAGGGCACATCTTTCTTGTAAAACTGAAAAGGGGATCAGCTATCAAAAGCATCCAATAAAAAATGTTCTCTGCGGGGAGAGGAAGGAATACGCTGCGATAATGAACATGTTATAGTATTGTTTGGCAAGCGGTGAGAATTGAGAATTGAGAATCCCATCATTTCCCATTTTGCGATGCTGGCGGTAAATCGCGAATGGCAAGCACCCAGCGAGATCCTCCGCTAAAGAGAACTTAAAACCAATATCGTTATCCTAACATCAAATATCATCTTTCTTTGATCAAGACAAAAAATAGTTTTCTTCCAGAGACATAAAAAGAGCGTTTTTTATCAGGATAAGACTTTTTTTCTTCTGCGGTGGCATCTTTTTTTTTCTCAGATTATGAATTTCATTAGGAGGAGCTAGCAGCCGGAGCCGGATGGCCAAAGGCTTAACGAACCGAGAGCCGGAGTAGTGCACATCTGCAACCCATAAACCTTCTCAGAGCGTGTACAAACTCTATAAAAATCTGCGAAAAACTATTATTTTGTGTAAAGGAAAGAACGCGAAAAAGGAACACGAGAGCGTAATAGATTACCACTACTTTTCTGCTAATACTCGACTTACTCGTCCACAATAGAGCCACCACCACCAGCAACAGTAAGCGCCCATCAAGAAACAGCGAACAGGCCGGCACTGCCACCACCACCACCAGAATAAGTACATTTTTATTCCCTTTCATTCTTCTCTGGGATGATGAAGTTATGATGATCAGGAGGAAAAGGATGCTATAGCCAGCCAGTCCACAATTGAAAGTTTAAGACGAAACACGATAGAGTGACTAGATTTTTTTCTATGGAGTGGGCTGAGTGAACAGCGTGTCATTATGTAACTGACATCAAAAGAATAGAGACGCTTCTGTGTTGCTCTCTCCAAAAAAAAGAATTCTGTTAGTGTGGCTTTAAG
>JAHZND010000542.1:0-11616 GCA_027744115.1 Acrocyrtus sp. NNG-2020 | reverse complement strand
CAACTTCAATATGGAGTTCATTGCAGAGTCTGGACTTCCATCCATAATTGACCAGGTTGTAGTGGAATACAGAAAGGCAAGGAATTTGGATCCTCTGAAAGTTTGCATTCTCGGACCGGTGGCTTCAGGAAAGTCGGCAACTGCTAGGAAAATCGCGGACATGTACAGGCTCAATCACTTCACAAAAGAAGATATCATAACGTCCACACTAGATCTGATGAAGGATGCATCTCCAGATGAACCGGAAGATGATGGAATAGAAGATGGAAATGCTAGATTGAGGGACGAGGCAAGGAGCATATTGAAAGAGGTGGAGTTGCAGAAATATGGTGATCCTGAAGGGGAACAGCAAGGGGAGAGTCCTCGTTCGGGGGTCAGCTTTAAAAGAAATTCCGGTGTTTCTGCTATAAGCGATGATCTCTTTGTTAGAATCGTAAAGTGGAGACTGCTCACTCCACACTGTCAAAATCAAGGCTTTATTTTGGATGGCTTTCCCGAAACTGCGAAGCAGGCACAGGGCATATTTACGGCCACTGACAGAAGTATAATAGATTCAGAAATGATGAACGACGAGGAGGAAATGTATGAAGGAAGGGATATCATGGACCCCCGATTGGTGCCTGATCGCGTTGTTGTACTGGAAGCGTCGGATGAGTTCCTTAAGCAAAGACTGCAGTGGGTTCCGGCAGCGGAGCTGCAGAGCAGACATAAAGAACCTGAGTTTTCCAAAGTGCTCGCCGCTTATAGAGAGGCTAATTCGGTGTATGAGAATACACCACTGTTCTTTTTGGACATGCAAGAAATTATGTACTTCCCCATTGACGTTGAAATTGAGGATGCTCTCCGTGCGCAGAATATTACGGGGAAAGTGATGGATTTGCTGGGGAAGCCTAAGAGTTATGGTGAGCTTTGCTTTTTTAAGAACCAATTGATAAATTGATTATGGAAAAAGAGTGACAAGAAATTTTATTTTAGGACTATCGGACGGAGATCAAAATGCGTTAAGGAGCTCTATTGGGTCGGAGAGAAAGTTGAAGCTTGACGAGTCCGAAAAGCATATCTTAGAAATTCTGGAAACTCGAGAGTTGGAAGAGCGCACGGCAAACATTCAACAATGGGTTAGTCGCTTTACCTAAAAATTATCATTTTCGAATTCAAATATGTTTGCGATAGTTCAAAAGGTAAAATTATTAATCGAGTTTTGTGGGAAAATAGATGGAAACTTTGACTAAAGTGAAACGGGAGGAATTTGAACGGGAGGAAGCAGCAATGATACCTTTGAGGCAGTACTTATTGGCTCACGTTGTGCCTACGCTGACCAAGGGACTAGTTGAAGTAGCTAAAGCGAAACCTCGTGATCCTGTGGAGTTCTTGGTAGGTGTTCACATTTATGAAGGATTTTTAAAAATTCCTTCTTCACTTTTAATTGAGTAACTCTTTTTTGTGTAGGCCGAGTTTTTGTTTGCAAACAATCCCGGAAGTCTAAATCCTACTTTACGAGAAAAGTTTGAAAAGGATATCATCAGTGATGAATGGAAACCGGCGTATTAAAAGTTTGGTATACAATATTTTAATGGGAAGTGAAAAGCATTTTAAATAAAACTCTATTGCAAGTTCCAATATGACCAATTGCTAAGATTTTCTTAGCTGATTTTGCTCGGCATGGTGTGTGCTTTTGATTATTTCTATGTAACTATTTAGTTAGGAAAATTTCAGTTTAGTTAACATTGATTTTAAGTCGACAGTAAAGGCATGGCGGTATTTTATATAAGACAGGATTGAGGAAACGTTAAGTAGTTGCTGAATCTATTTAGGTATGTTACTAGTATGTAATCTTGCCAAATAAGACTAACAAAAAAGTTCTGAAAGATTCTCAATTTTTTTTGCGAACAAGTACTTTTTATTAGATGTTCGTGGACGTGACTCGTATAAAAATTAATTTAAGGTATAAGTAGGCTCATGTACAAAAGCAGAAATTCCAACAAAATAACAGACATTGAGACATTGTAATACAGAATATAGGACAGGAACAGAAAACTGACAGTAAGAAGTGAAGAATATAATACAAAAAATGATACAGAAACAAAAAATGCAAAAGAGGTTTATATGAAGTCTTCCACTACCACGCGACTTTTTAGACTTCACTGATCAGAACTGAAAGGAGAAGTAGCTGAGAAGCGAAGGAGTAAAAATGGAAGGAGAGAGGTGGTTGGTTATATGAGGAAATTAAATAGAAAAACTGTGAAAAGAGAAGTAGCTGAGAAGCGAAGGAGTAAAAATGGAAGGAGAGAGGTGGTTGGTTATATGAGGAAATTAAATAGAAAAACTGCGAAACTGATTTTAAAATAAAGCTAAGGAGGCAGCTAAGAGCAAAATTCTGAAGCCCTCAAAAATTTTTTTTAACCGAAACGTCCGTAGACAGCGGGATGACCTGCGACCCCCTTATTTATCACCTGCGCTTGGAAGCCACCGACAGGTGTGGAAATGTAATTTACAATCCTGACTACTCCGTCTATAAATACATAATAAGTAAATGTATTATTAGATAAAGGAAATCATACAATTTAAATTAATTTTCTGAAGGATATGATAATTATTTTACCAGGCTGAACAAGGGAGTAGCTTCCTTTAACTACTGCGCCATCACGAACCTCAGCGGCAGACTTTTGGTCTCCAGTAACTTTATCTGCCACACCATAGCTAAATTTGTAAGCTGGGTGAGCGTAAATGTCATTAACAATATGTGGGGGGAGCGCATAGGCAGTAGCAGCAAAGGCCACAAGAGCGAAAAGAATCTGCAAATTCAAACCAAACAGAATTAGCGATATTTATTTTTCGTTCGCCAGATGCACTGGTCTAAATGAAAACTGTCTTTTCAAAAGAACCACAGAATTTTCTGGCGAAAATTTATAAACTGAAATCACTTACAATGGCACGCATGTTGAAATATTTCCTTTCGAACTTCCGAATACGAAAATTTCACAAGCTCAATGATTTTTTTAGGGAGAGACTAGATAAAACTTGATTGCGCTGAGAAGCTGAACTAATGACATTTCCAAGAAGCCTTGCAGTATATATACCATCCCTTCTCAATTGCAGATTTAATCCACCCAATGATTAAATTAATTCCATCAATGGTTTTATAGACTTAAGTAAACTGTCTAAAGTCCACTCTAGACCCATACTTCCTGTTTACCTGCATGCATATTTTATAAGTTTTACCTATGCATTCAGATCAAAAGAATGCAACAACTGTCTTTTTAACCCAAAAAATGAGAAGATATACTACAATTAATTATCAACAATAAATTATCTTCGTGGACGATGATTTCATTGCTCAAGAATTATTGCGAAATCCTGATTTGATAACTTAACACCTTCTCGTTATACTCGTCTAACATTTATTAATTGTAGTGTGTGGGCGAGTCCACTTCAAATTTCTAATTAGCATTCAACGTTCATCTTCATCTTCTCCTAAGTAGCTGAATTATATCCACTTAAATTATGTTTTACGATTGTTTCGTCACGCCACTTGACTTCGGCTTTGGGTTTATTGATGATATGCTCTGCAGAGGCACGCGCTCCTCTAAAAATGCACTTTCTTACATATCTCCTGCGAGAGCACATACACATGCATTTTTAAACTTTAACTTTATACAAAACATTCATTAAAGACAAGAAGACAAAAATGCATATCCTTTAGATCCTATTAAGTACGTGGTTTGGGGTCGATGGAATGATGCAAGAAAAAGACAAAAATGCCGTAAAAAGCGGAAAAAATTAGAGAGATGNCTTTAGATCCTATTAAGTTCGTGGTTTGGGGTCGATGGAATGATGCAAGAAAAAGACAAAAATGCCGTAAAAAGCGGAAAAAATTAGAGAGATGTACTAGAAGTTTATTTGTTACAGTTTATTTTTTTTTCTGACGAATAGATGCACCGTGGGTAGTAGGAGATAGGATACAGACTCTGCTGCTACGCATGTTCTCACTTCCTGAATGTTGCTTAACAAGCGCGTAAAAAAGTGTTAAACATCATACCATGATATTTCATGATGACATGAAACCTCATTTTTTGTACGCTGTACAAAACACAGGTACAGTTTAGAACTACTGTGCACGGACATTTAATTTGTTTACCCACAGTACAACATTAACAAGTTTACATCGGAACGTTTGTTACAGGCACGCTCATTTCCTTAATGCATATTCAATTATTCATACAGAATAGTGTTTATAGTGGAAATGCGGCTCTGACAAAGAAATCCGGTAACTTAACAATTTAATTAGTAGTTTTAGTACCTGTCAGTGAGGACATCCATCGATAAATAATTGTGTACGTTTATCTACAGAGTTAAGTAAAATTAAATGTTCAAATTTTTACTCCATAGGTTGGAGTAGGTTAGCACTGTTGTTGGGACGAATGAATAATAGCCAAAAACCAAGTCTGCTTCACATAATTACGCATGAAACTGCGAATCTAATTAGGAGAGACTAACTCGAAAATGTATATTGCGTAATACCTAGCACCTACCCAGCCATTTAGGTACGGTCAATTTTACTTAGACTTTGACAGATATTAAGATGGATCCACACAAGTTGGAAACCAAGCTTAAAACTGTAAAGCAAGTAATCCGTTTTATTGCATAAAATCCTCCGCTTCTCACCGACTCCACTCTATAACTGCGAAGCAGTCTTTTCCCCAACCTTCCATAAAACTTGCAGTTTTTGAGATATGCCAAAAACTTTGTACTGTACTCATGGATCATTGCAGTGAACGTTATGAACATCACCACCCAAAATACGCAAACAGAAGCCATACAGATACCAAAAACTGTGACTGCCGCGCTCACATTTTCTCCGCTCAGCTTGACGCTAATGAAAACACCAGTGACTATATTAATTCCACATATTAATTTGATATTTGGAACGTATAGTTTCCCAAAAATTCCGTTATAAACGGTTGTCAGAATACGAAGTTTAGAGTAAATTAGCATCTGATCTTTTAGCCGTTGCAGTTTGGTGGTGTTGGACATGTTACTGTCTCTGTCGAAACGCTTGACCTGTGCCATGTCCATCTAGCATTAAGATAATCGTTGATTTAAATAGATTCATAAATGTTAGGTTAATGTTCAGATTCAAAAGACAGGCGCCCCAAATAAATAAAAGTAGATACATATCTACAACAAGACTGAAGGTTGAAGCCAACCACTCAAACTTCTGATCTTCATCGACAATCCATAGAACCGTTCTGTAGAAGTACGAGCCAAACTGAAAGTAGTCCTTCCGGAAGAGATAAAAAATAGGGACGAAACTAGGTAAACCTACCGTAAACAAGTAGATGCCTAAGTAGTACAAGAGAAAAATTCTGACTTTCTCTTTAGCTAAAAATACGTCCGCCGCAAAGTGGCCTGAAAAAAAAAACGGAAAAGTAAATTGAGGTTTTAGTTTTATGCGATATTTTGAAATTATTTCCTTTTGTTTCATACAATTTTCCAGATTTGTTTTCAGCTGGGCAATTCCGTTAGTTAGATCAGCTACAGTGGAACCTTGCTTTATAAACGGAAGCTGATGTAAGGTAATTATACTAACTGACATGATTATCCAAAAGCTGTGGAAAGCCAACTTATCCAGTTTTCGTTCTTGCAGATAGACTGGAGCAAGCCTGGCGAACATGACGATATTCAAAAGTGCATACCCAGAAAATACCATGCAAGACCCTTTCCAAATGTAGTGTCGGAAAGGTTTGGTTTTAGATACACTTAAATTCAAATTCATTTGAAGACAGGGTTCCCATTTTATGGTATATGGAAAGGAACATAAGAGATAAAACAAGTTAAAAAGTTTATGGACAAAAGTTTCTTGCTTGCGGAAATTTTCCATTGGAAAGCAAAAATTGTTAGCAGACTTGGGCTACTTTATATTCAGAAAATTTGGGTACAATCTTACAGCTAGCTTGGTGACCATTTGGGGTTTACTGAAAACCAAGCGCCTCTTAATAAATAGCTATAGAGAAAATTTATATAAGTTAATGAATGGGTTTGTTATTAATAATACACTTTAGTTCATTCCAACTGACTTTTAATGTCAAAATGACTATATTTTAGGAGCAACTTCGGAATAATTCCGTTCCAAATGATTTTTCATACGGAAGTACTTATTTTAGGGGCCAATTACTCAGTTGGAATACTTGGAATGGAATTTGTTATAAGACTGTCCCACTTAAAGTATGGGTAAGTGCGTAAGCCCACTACCTAAGTGAACTTGCCCAAGTGAGTTAGGGGCCAATTACTCAGTTGGAATGGAATTTGTTATAAGACTGTCCCACTTAAAGTATGGGTAAGTGCGTAAGCCCACTACCTAAGTGAACTTGCCCAAGTGAGCCAAGCCTAGCCTTATTCTATCGTTTTCATTCCGATATAAATAATTCCAGCCAAGCCAAAGTGATAAAACTGAAATTATATATTCACCTACGCTGAAGTAAACAAATTAAGGTAGGTAAGGTTTATATAAAATGTTAAATGTCATCGGCTTTTTTGGCCAACGTAAGGATTCGGCGCAACGACCTACTCTACTCTCTTTATACCATTTTGATACTTTAGATTATTTATCAAAGTTAACCTCTCACAATTAAGAAAAGTGTTCATTAGTCAAAAACATTCGTCAATCATTTACGAGCATTTGTACTTATGTAAGCAGGAAAATTCCATGAAATCTGCCGTCATGAATCGGACTTCGCATTTACCACTTACAGCGCAAGTTGTTTTTACGTATTAAACTATGGCCAGCAAACAATGCAGTTCTAGGAAGGTGCCATGCCAGGCTATTAAATGCATTTTTTGTGTTTCTATTATTTATCGTAAGAACTAGTAGTGAAGACTCACGAAATTGAAAGCTACGTCTATAATTGAATATGGAATATCTACAACTATCATTTTCACTCAACTAATAAGCGTTATCAGACGAATGGATAGTATTAATTATCTCAAAATTCTCCTTTTTTGTTCTTTTATAGCACTTTCTCGTATATAGCAATAGAGGTATTAAATTAGGTATGAATTCTTTGCCAGGAAATCTACGATGCACTTTTGTATCGGGCACAGAAACACGAGCTATTTCGCAAATTATCCTATCTTTACTTCTTGTACTACTGAAAGTAATAATCTTACAAGGAGTGGGATTCGAACTGTACGAAAAGGAAGAGTTTTCGAACACTCTTCCCCAACCTAAAGACTGGTGCTATGAAAGAAAGAGAAATTGCGGAGAGAGATATTGGTCGTCGCTGAAAGAAAGTAGTGCGTGTAATAGCAAGAACTACTACTTCCAATCTCCAATAAACCTTCCAGGGAATATTAGTTCATCTTGTAACGCACTCGAAAACAATCCAGACACATTACCTGAACAAGGACGACTACCTTTTTCACAGCTTTACAATTACTAACACAGGAAAAACTTTACAGATTCGCCCAAACCTTGAATGGGAGCCGTCGGAAGAGTCCTTTGGCTATCAGAAGGCTTACACAGTGACAATCAGAAAACAAATTTACTATTTCCACAGTCTCCACTTTCACTGGGGCTCTAGAGACGACATTGGATCGGAGCATGCCATTGACGGAAAATCATTTCCTATTGAAGTTCATCTAGTTTTCTACCACGGAGAATATCGTGATATTAAGTATCCTCTGTCGTACTTTCTAGAGACGACATTGGATCGGAGCATGCCATTGACGGAAAATCATTTCCTATTGAAGTTCATCTAGTTTTCTACCACGGAGAATATCGTGATATTAAGTATCCTCTGTCGTATTGGACAATGAACAGAGGGATTGCAGTAATTGCAGTACTTATAGAGTCGGATGTAACTGATCCGCCTTTGGACGCAGAGGAGCATTTTCATTCATACAGCAACGTTCTTCTTCCGGTAGTGGGCACTTTCAAGTTTCTGAAATTCACTGAGAGTAAGTACTCAACAAGTCCATTACCAGTTAGAGAGCTTTTCAGGGGAAATAAACAAGTTGCTTACAGGTACATAGGATCATTAACGACACCTCCCTGCCGGGAAAATGTTCTTTGGTAAGTATTGCTCCAATTGATTGCCATCTTTGAACCGAAGCTTGCCATAATCTCTCCAAATGGGTAATTGTCCTTCCCTTCTAGGTTTGTGATACGTGAACCTGTAATCGTTCCAATGTGGCATATAAGGCAATTTCGGGAAACTGCATTTTTCGGTAGCGGGAGCTACTTTAATAACTTTAGGTAATAACTTCCTTATCGTTAAAATGGTTTGTAATTTGTAATGAGAAATTTCTCTTAGTAGATTACTAGATGCATGTTAGCAATAATTAATCTTTTTTTTAAAACTTATTAGATCTTTGAAAAAGCTTCCTGTCAATACTAAGCATTTGAGGTAAGTAAATATACCTACGTAGTAAGGTCAAATAATCATTATGTGGACTGCAGAATTTATGTTAATTAACTACATAATTAGTTTGTGGTTAATAACATGTTTATTATTTCAATTTCATTTTATATAGAGGTAATGTTACAAGAAATATTGAAATAGTTATATTGCATTTCAATACTCCAAATACATCCAACATGGAAGTTATACAGCTACCTTCTCCGGCAAAGAAAAGGAAAAGTTCAAAACGTAAAAGACTGCTCTAGAATAAGCTGCTCACATCAAACGACAAATTCTTACTAACAATATCAATAAATGAATTTAAGTTTTTTTACGTATATAAAAACCATACTTACATCTAAATAATTAATTTCATCAAAATCTTTTCGAATCCTCGCATTAAAGTTCATTACGTTATTATCAAGTTACAGGAATTCACGTTGTTATAAATAAACTTTCATTATATCTTACTTGCAACGCGCTTTCGTCTATTTTTATAAAATTTTCGATCATAATTTCATAGTCATTGTCATATCACATATTAATACAAAATTAACAATACAATAACAAATTAACAATATAGGTATATCACAAAATGTGGAGCTCGCTACACATTCATACAAACTGGATAGATATCTTCTTGACAGGAGTAGCCTGACTATCCTCCACCTTCAGTCATCTTCGTTTTCAGAACCTGTGATCTGTGCTAAAATGCGAAAATTTTTTTTTAAAAAGGCAGGTTAATAATAATTATTTTTTATCCCATTCATATTTATAGTATTAATGGGACTTGACTATTAGGTTTACTGCCATGAAAATTAATTTAAGTAATTAATCTGACACTTACTGGACATCATAGTAATGCTTGCGTTTGGCTGCGTACGAGGGGAACATTTCTCCACATTCGGAGCAATACTCATGACTTTCCCCAACGAGCTTCTCGTTGTGAGTTAGGTGAAGATGCTGTTTTAAATGAGACAACTGGTAAACGATTACCCCGCATTCGTGGCATTTGTAATTCCATCGCTCAACTACGTCGTGAATATGGAGCTGAAGCTTGCGAAGAGATCTAAAGCGCATCCCACAGAAACATTTATGGTATTGGATTTTCATACTGGCTCTACGATCGACTCCGTGCTGATCCTTTTTCTCTGTTGACATTCTTCTTGCAGCGGTTCTGGTCATGTAGCGGCTCGTCTGCACTGGTGAAGTAGATGTGAAATCATTTGTCCGGTTCATAAGGATCATCTTCGGGCTCCTGGGCACCAGCATTGTCGCCGACAGATTCATTTGTAGATGGATGAGTTTGAATGGTTTCTTCAACTACGCCATTTGGAACAGGTTCTGATCTTGCTGCTGGTGCTGATGTACTTGCGCTGTCACTGCAATTGCAATATAATATTAAAAATCGATTAAGTTCATAATACGCATTTAGTAATTAAATAGGTAGGTAGATTTATTGGTTCATATTGTTCATAAGATGAAATAAATTATTCCGTTGAACTTACATTCTTTGATCTGCACTAGAATTGGGGTTTATTCTCTTCCTCTTAGCAATTCCTGCAGAGGAGCCGGGCGCTGGAACTGAATGTGGAATTATTAATGTTCCTCCGCTAGCGTCAGAATGGTTGGCAGAAATGCAACTGTCAGTGGGCGAGAGGACAACGGATCTTACGAACACAGTGTTCCCATCGTCCACTTCTGGCGACACTGGGGCCGAACTTGTACTTGCGATGATTCTTCTAAGTTCCTTCTGTACCTTCTTCAACTCTGCGATCTCTTTTTGTGAAGCCCTAAACTCTTTGAAGTGAGTTGATTTTTCTGCCACCAAAGCTTCAACTTTGATCTGTAGGGTTTTGATTTTGCGCGAATTTTGCGCGCATTGTTTATGAAAATCTGAACATCTTACTGGAAAAAATTCGTCATCTTCTGGCAATGATGTTATCGAAACATTATCCGGAATTTCTTGCTTGATTTCAATTAGCTCAATTACTTGTGGCGATGAATCATTATCTTCATTGTGTATTTCAGGGGACGAATTAGCACCTCCATTATGTACGTCAAGGAATAAACTACTTCTGTTAGCCACTTCTGGAGACAAATTAGCTCCATTTGGAACCTCGGCTGGCCCCTCCCTTGGTGAGGGTTGGATATCCATCCTTACCAATTTAGGTAGTGGGGGAGAAGGGGCTACAGAAACTACTTCTCCCCAGCGGGTTCTGACACGGTGTCTCATAATTGGTCCCAAAGTAAATTCCAATATATTAACTAGTGATAAACGAGGAAATAATACCAACATTCGAGATTCTACTCCAAAAACTTTACTGCAAACTTTAAAATTGGGCTTCACAAAGGCTAAATCGATCTGAAGTAGTTGCTTCTTCAACTTCGAAAGTTGCAGTGCCCTCGAATGAAGCTTTAAACTTGTATTTATATCTCAAAATCAATGAAGTCAAGACGAATAAGCTGTCAAGTTGGAAAATGTAAAAAAATGTTTCACTGTAATTGGTTTGCTTTTAAGAGTAAAGAGAAATTCGAAAAGGAGTCCCTTAATATATGTATCCACTGTAATATGTAAAATCGAGTATTTTGTAGTTTAAACGGAAAGTTAAATGATATGATAGCAGAGAAAGAATTTTGTCCAGCTAGACCAAGACAAGTCGCATTATAATTCAAATGCGCATACCGACTTAAATTTTTCTTTGTTGCACGCTACTGCTACGCCACACATTGCAGTAGTACCTAGGCATCTTATCTATTGGAAATCCTGGTGCTTGGTGAACGCAGAGACCTAAAAATGGACTTTTTGTTTCATCATCCACAAGTGACAGAACACGAAGGACCACTTCGTAGTGAAGCTGCGATGAGCTCTGCCTGCTCTAAAGTGATTTAGGTACCTGTGTTCTGTCAATTGCTTTTGCTTCCCTTTCCTAAAATAGCACCAAACCAAATGCAAATTGCATTCGGTGATAAAGATAGATAACCAAAGTAAACGTTAGGCATAGCTCGTTTATAAATTGTCGCTTTATTCATTGCTGTGAAAATTTACATTCAGTTATAGCATGTTTAGGTATACAGTAAAGCCATGAAACCTTGGACTTATCTGTCGTCTTCATGTCTGTCTTATCTCACCTTAGTTATTGGGAGCAGATTCCATCATTAGCTAATTCCTTCAACGTTGGCCGTACATCCCCCCAATCTCCATTGTCTAATTTGC
>JAHZND010000541.1:0-37140 GCA_027744115.1 Acrocyrtus sp. NNG-2020 | reverse complement strand
ATTTAACAACTTCACTGTCCTAGATTTCCCGACGAGCTGGAATATTTCGAAGTCCTCCTTCTGGGAAATCAAGCCTTGCTTCACTAAGTAGTCCCCCACATGTCTGTAGTTCAGATCTTCTATAATGTACGATCTGAGTGTGGCTAGTGCATGATTACTTTCCATTTTCGGGTCTTTTCACATAAACGAAAAAAACAATTTTTGGTATCAGTTTCCCCCTCCTTACAGATTTCGCTAATTGGTTCCGTGTACAACTGACGAGACGCACTAGACGTACTACTGTAAAGAAAAAACGAGCACATAGAGCAGGTTAGCAACTATTTTTTAGCACGTTGCTTCCCCATACCCAAATTTTGTATTGCAACGTATATTTGCGATTTTTTTTCGTGATTTTCCCAAAAAAAATCTGTCAGGAGGAGAAGAGGCATGAGCGTATATATTTTTCTAAATAAATAAAGCAGGAAAGAAATGCAGCTACTGACATTTATTTCCCCAATAACAAGTTGTCTTGTCCGTTTGCGCTATTTTGGAGCTAACGTCTCAGCTACAGTTTTCCGTCCCAGTTGCAGCCGTATAGCCGGGGTAGAATTTTTTCCTCCTATTTCTAAAAACACACTTCCGTGAAACGAGTATCCTTATGTCATGACTCAAACCTTAAATATTTTTCAAACAATACAAACAACAAAATATATCTGCTTGATCATCTATTACCTGTCACCCGTAAGCACACACGTTAAATATCCGAGAAAAAAATAAACTAATTTTTTCCCCTCCGAAAAAAAGTAAATCATAAAAAATGGTTGCAGTATGCCTTTGAGTGATCTATGCTCTCGAAGAGTTTTTGTAAATACTTCAACTTTTTCTACTGATTTTTATTACTAATTTTTCTAATGCGGAACTGCTAATGCCTCTCTCTTCCCTGTACGGCTTCACAGAGGAGAGGAGTAGAAGTGGTGGTAATATTATTTTAACACGTTTTGGGTAATGTGCCAGATTTATGAATTTACAGTTGACTGCTGCACTGCGTGGCGTGGAGCAGATGGAGATGGTGATGGTGGGCCGACGAAATGTGAAAAGATTATATGGTGCAGTGGCTATCGAATATCGTCGCCTCTGCAATTAATACGCTTTTTATTGTTTATTCATATTTCACGATAATTTTTTTTTTGCATTTAGATGTGTTATTCTACAGCTAAAATAAAATTTATCATTCACTTTTTTGTAGAGATGATCAGACCAAAAAGCTTCAAGCTCAAGTATTATTTTTACAGAGCGTGGATCACTCCTGCATTTAATCCTAAACGAACTTTAGTCCCATTTTTTCCTAAATTTGCTCATGCATTTTTATGCTGTCCTCAACTTTTTTTTACGCACGTTTGGACAATTTATTACAGGAATGTGAGCCGTCTGCCTTTAACCAGCTTAAAAACAAAAAAAAAGTGATGATACTTGTAATGATAAGGATGGTTTTGAAGGTTATGCTTGCGATTAGCAAATTTTTATTCTGGGAGATATGATGATTTGGAAAAAAAATGCTGAGCTGATAAACATGATCCTCTCGTTTTACTTATTCCGCAGTGGAGAGCAAAAGTAAGATGACACCGTCAGTGTCAGTCAAAATGTCAGAGGGTGTTAAATGGAGTGATATTATAGCAAAGATGGGCTCATGCTAGGCTTGACCCCCTCCTTAACTCAGACTCTGCTTACCAGCTAGTATGTATAGCTACAGCACTGCAAATTACCAGCTAAAGGTGTATTGTGAAAGGGAACAGAGGAGACCTAGGTAGTTTGAGTAATTTCGTCTTTATTCCTCGCGTTTTTGCTTTTCCTATATGAAATGGATGAAGTTGGAGATTGGAGATGCAAATCATGCAAAGTTGCGGCTAAATTCGGCAGCCCTTGTGAAACAAAACGCCTTAAAATATTCACATTTTGCAGGCTGGAGTATTTAGCGACATCCTTATTTTTGCTGCCTGATATTTTAGCCTGTGCCTATCGGTTCTATATTCCGTGCAATTTGTGTAGGTGGCAATTAGCAGGCACGGTATCTCACGGTGAGAATCTCACGTATATTTTGTAGGTTTGTGAGTTTATTAATGTGCATACAAAAATTCATATATCATCCGTAAATGTTTTGATATCTGGCTTGACTTATTTTATTTTGGCTCATATTTAATAATAATAATTGCTTTAGTGCATGGCCTTTTGCTGTTTAGATTGGACTGCTTGTGCAGCGCACACAGATAATGCGATGCAGCAAAATGTTTCCTCAGTCATGAATGAATTTAGTGCAAAAAATAAATGGTTCTGAAACGGAAAGTTAAATAAATGATAATGACAACAGCGATATTGCTAAAAGTTGACAGGGAACGGATGGCGAGGGGCAATGAAACGAGGAAAAACATTGGAAATTGTGGCAGAGCTGAAGCTAAAATGATGATATCATACACAAGTCCATATATATTTCCGTAGCTGAAGTCATCTGAAGCTACCTATATTAGTTGAGTGCAATATTTACTGTAAGTTCAGGAAGGGCATTATCTCACGAGGAAAACTCGCAATCAGATGACTGTCTTCAATAACCGATATGAAGATGAGCGAACAACAGAGCTGTCATATGCAAGCAAGGTGTCTTCTTGTATCTGTGTTTGTCAACCTGAAAAAAGTTTACTTTGGCAGTATTTCTGCGGAAAGCCAGAAAGATCATTAGACCGCACTAGGGCAGAGCCACTAAGACCGCAACTTATTTTTTTTAAAGTTTAGCACCACTTCATCCCTTCTCTCCATATGAATACCTTAAATTGGCAGTCAATCTTGCTAATCCTCTCCAAAAGCATGGCATGTCACCAGTCACCAGTCAGCGTACAAAAAACAAGAGAAACTTTTTTTCCACAGAAATTATTATCAGCGTATCTAGCGAAACGTCGATAATGAAGATAATGAACTGTGGTTCTGCTTGGAGCACACCCTCGGTGAAAATGTTTTCGCCGACAAGTCTATGTCATCAATTATATTTCTCTTCTGGGTAGTGAGTAATTGTCACTGGCTCTCCTTTCTTGCCCATTCTTTTCTCGTCAAAGTTCTACTATGAAGTCATCAGTTCCCCAGAGAGTGGAAATGTAAAAACAATTTTGCAGAATGGAACTGTCGCAGCTTCTTCTTTTTTCTCTGACAGAATCCCATTCTGATTTTCTCACAAGCAAAACCAACTCATCTTGGCATGGTGCTATTGGCAGCAGAATGTAATTTGCAAGCACATCCGTTCCCACGGACCACCTAGCAAAGCTATTTTGTGTAGAACTGACTTAAACATTTTTCTTAAAGAGAACAAGGCATTTTATTTTAAAATTTTTCCATTGTACAGGCACATAAAATTACAGAGATCATTCCAAACACAAAAAATCACTTTCCATAAACACAAAAAGGAGCCTCTTTCGAAGCCGCTCTTCGGAATAGCACTCTAAACTCCACCTTCTGACATCGTTCGAACTAGCGGATTGTATTTCCCCTTCAGTATAGGATCCCTCATGGCTTCAACGAGGTGCCTTGCCGAGTCTTGCCTGTACCAATGACCATTGCAAAATCATTTTCTCAAAAAAAATCCCTTTTAAAAATTATCCAAATTACCTCTCACTTAATTCTCTTATCTTACCTGTCTCCAATAATTTCAATCATCTTGTTAACTCTCGACACCTCGTCCATATTCTGGACCACTTGGCGATGCTCCGGCATGGATATCACTCCACGGGACAGTAAATGGGCCGCCACGTCAACGTAACTAACCGTCCTCAGTAAATCTGCCTTATTCTTCTTAAGGACAGCTCTGTTTCCCTGAGGCGCACTCATGATTTTCGGCGAAGATGATGAAAGCTCACCACTATTAACACTAAGACCCTTCATCGAACTGAAAGTCTAAATATTATTATGTAACAATAAAACTTTTTTTTGCTTGGACTGTTTCGCAGAAAACTTCCTCATAGAATCGCTAATCGTGTCAATCGATATTGCTTTTATAATGCACTTATTATATCTATTGGAATTTGCACTCAAAATATCTGGGAATATAACGTGGTCGCAATTTCCGCCTAGAAACTAGCTAGTCCAGAGAGCCAGACCAGCATAAAATAAAGCGCTGCCGTGTGAAATCAGTGCAAAGTTCCATAAACAAAGAGCCACTAAAATGTAGTTCATGCAAGAGGACACATCACTCTCAGCCGTAATGTCAAATGGCAGAAGAAAGAAAAAAAAGGAAAATGCACGTGTGTGGTTGGTTGTAATATAGCAATAAATTATTTTATTGGTATTATGTGATTTACTTTTTGTTATTTTGTTGTCAGAATTATCATAAATACCTAGCATTAAACAACGTGATTTATTTACAATTACGCCACAGCTAATACTTCTTCATCATATATCTACAAATTTATTCACAAAGAGTAGTAATGTGTGCAGCGCGGATATATTTAGTTGCGAAAATTGTACATACTTATTTTTATCCAATTTTCAACTAAAAATTTATAATGCAAAAAATGGACTTGCTCCCTAATCATCATTTTCCTGTCCAGAGCCGGAGTGACATATTCCTGCTTATTTATCTTATCATTTTTCACTATAATGCACCGGTACAGAGCCACTCAGTGGATGACCTAATAAAAAGTACAGTTCACAGTTCGCTTGAACTAATAAAAATTGACGCTCTCAGCACCGGACCAAAAATTAAAAATTTGTATCTGATTTGTACACAGGTAAAATAATAAAAATTCTCGCGGCCATTTGAAGGATTATCGTTTTCAGATTGCGCTAATTCCATTAAAAACCGAGGCACTTGTGGGAGATTAGTAAAAAAAAAGCACAGTTCGCAATTTTTTTTCTTTCTCCTACTGGTCCACTTAACATTTTTGCAGAGAAAAAGGCAATGTAGTGCAGACTTTTGGAAATTCGTTTATTTTTTTTCAATTAAGACGGATGATCTGAAACTCTTTTTAAATTTTTTTCATCACTGAAATATATTCACAGTTTATAAATTTGTTTCGCGTTTCGTCACCGGAACATTGTACAATCTGCTATTTTTGTTTATGATGCTGTTTCTGCAGGGAGATCAGTTTAATTATTCCAGCTGCATTCACTTTCCCTTCTAAATGACATTTTGGCATTTATCTGTTAATCTCTCGGTGACATAAAATTTTCATTCCTAAAAAAATTGCATTATATAGTATTGCATAGTAGCAGCAGCATCAGCAGTAGCATTTACATTTTTATATTTTCTTAGACTACCCTATTAATTACTTCTATTACGCGCTAATTGCTTTTTTTTACAAACGAAGTTGTTAGTGGCAGTCCGTCAAGCCATATAATTGCTTAATTACAAATTACACTTTAATTGTTTAATTAATTAAAGCTTCATTTCCTAGCTCCTACATGCTATATACATGTATGTATTCCGTAGATTTTTAGCCGGAAGTGGAATGTGCTTAAAATCTTACAAGGTGCATAAGGTATGTAAACATCCCAAGTCCGCAGCTTTGCTTGTTTTAGTACGTAAAACTCACTGGAACGGTATAATACAATTCGTCAACTAAAATTATTACAATCTTAGATACAGTCTGAACATTTTTTTTAAATCGTCAACAAAAACTAAAATCTGCTACGCTAGAACTACACAACTAAAAAAATTAATTTCGTATTAAGAGTAGAATGTTAGAACTGAAGTCTGGTTTCCTCGAACCATAAGGAAGGGTGGCATTCCTTTTGTCATCATCTCCAGCCATGCCATGTAGAGTGGCGCAGATACAGTTCCCTTCCTTGGCATTGGTAAAGTCCTGGAGATAGAGAAGAAGTGAAAATAAAAATTATTTGCAAATGTGTTTTAGTTTTGCTGTATATGCAAGGAAGCACGTAAAATTTGCTAAGCCAAATCAATTTCATCGCTCATCAAAGTCAACAGGGACAAAAAAAACTTTATTTGCAAATGTGTTTTAGTTTTGCTGTATATGCAAGGAAGCACGTAAAATTTGCTAAGCCAAATCAATTTCATCGCTCATCAAAGTCAACAGGGACAAAAAAACGTACATTACGACGAATGTAGAATCCTTGGAATGTTTGGAGAGCTCTTCACGAAGCCTCAGATGTCTGTTTGTTTTCTCCTTGCAAGCCATCAGCTCCGCCTCCGTGATGCTAGTGCCGTCATCCGAATCCTCAGATTTAAAGGGAGCTATCAAGCTGTCAAATTCCTTCTTCGTAGTATCCAGGGCTTTCTTCTGAATGTCATGAATTACAATCACGTCACTGTAGTCAATACGAAACTTGGAGAGGAGGGCTGCCATGCTGTGGGAAAACCAAGGAAAATTTCATATTAGCTCTCTCAAAAAACAAAATAAGTTCTGGGAAAACTGGAGAAAGGAGGAGAGAGAATGAAATGAAGTGAGTTTTTTTTCTCAAGAAATAGAAGCTGGCTCTTACTTCCTCTGCTCACGCCCCAGCTCATCCTTCCTACTAGCGAGGGAGAATATTCTCAGGGTACATCCGGAGAACTGGGAGCGTGTCGTGAAGATGTAGGGCAGGAGCAAGGTGAGACCACCGTCGTCGTACAGCCACCATACATCAATCGTTCCTTTCTTCTGCTTCCGCTGAAACTGCGTCACATTAGCCAGCACGTCCCTCGGCAGAATGGCTCCGCCTGGGCCGGTGTACACCGCGGCCGCGGAGTGCTTCCGCTGTCGCTTCTTCTGTCCTTGAGCTGGGGCTCCGGTAGGTCCCGCTGGATTCAGCCTCTCAATCTTTGGCGAGGAAGGTGGACTACTTGCCTCACTGCTTGTACCGTCTACAGGGAATAATGCCAAAATTGCATGTTAAAAATTTCGACATTCGAGTCACATTCTTGTGACAGGTCTACTACCCCTAATAAAAAAAAGTTATTTTAGCGGGTGCATACAAGACCACACGTGCACATGCAACTTTATAATAAAAAATATCCAGTTCCAATCTAACGGGAACTGCTACTAGCCATGCTCTACTAATGGACACATGTCTACAACCGTTAAAGCAAAAAAGCACTTTTGTTATGTCAGTGTACTGTCAGTGTTAGCAATATAATTTTTTTTTGCATTTCCGCTTTCCCGGAAAGCAAGTTGCCACTTGCCAAAGCCATACACCATGCAGTGATAGGAGTGAAGGGGAGATTAGGAAATAAATATATTTCCTTTTGACAATCGCTACGTGACAAGCTAGTGTTTTAATAGAGACAGGAGAAGAGTGTCAAAGGAGGACAAAACATTTTTTTTGGAGTGCTCCAAACTAAATCCCATAAACTTATAGCAGCGGACTCACCCATCAGCACCGTATAATTTGAAATGAACAGAAAGGCAGATTTTAATGTTCTCGAGTCTGGAGTGGAAAAGATATAAAATACATATTTTTTATGTGAGGAGGAAGATTTGGAAGAAGGAGCCGCGCCGGTTTTAACAATTTTTGCGACGAAGACACGTACGCACAGCGTGCCAGATCCAGCCACCAATAAATTTTTTTGTTGTCAGAAACAGGAACATAAGTACACCAGCACAAATCAACAAATCAGCAACAATTTTAATAAAAAATGCATTTTAATTTGAGTAAAGGCTTTAAAAATGGTTTTTGTTCAGGCTCAGGCTGCTCCTGACTGAGAATCAACGATAATTTGTTATAGTCGTCCATAATACAAATCGCTAAAAAGAATTAATATTTTTCCACTTTTTAATGCTTTTTTCAACACCCAACCACCATTAAAAGTGTCGCTTTATGAGAGCCAAGTAAAAAAGCAAGCACGGCACCCTGCACCTGTTTGTAAATAAATTCTATCCAATTAACGATTATTTTACGAATAAGTTTTCATTTAAAAAATGTATTTTTAAGGCAGTTCGCGTTGGCGATAATGCAGAACAGTTAAATTCTTAAACACAAAAGCTTTCATTCAAAGAAGTTTTCTTTACCGTGGGATAGCTGGCTCTCCGACTGATTTCTCACGATGCCCTTCTCCTTGTCTTTCTTCATGTCGAGGAGCATCTGCTGCGGAGTTACTTGGTCCTCTTCTTCAATTACCCCGGTGTAGTCTAATCCTTCCTGCACGCGGAGAATGCCCACGGCTAAGTACATGTCGAGAGTCTCGCTGTAGGAAAACGAAATTAGCCACTTTAATCAGATTACATTTCATCTTTTTAAGAGTGGAAAAAAAGTCTCCAATTTTTTCCCCTTTTTTTGAAGAGCACGTTGTGCATCTCCAGCATACATTATCATTATGAAAAATGGCAGAATACATATTTTTTTTTGCAAAAGTTATACTGATTTAGGTCATTACTGAATCACGTTGAAGTATTCCTTGAGCTCTTGTCTGTTACACTTCTGCCAGTCTCCTTTGTAGCCCATGAGGACCATGTTGGGCCGCAGCTTTCCAAGTCCGCACAGTTGCATAATGGACTTACAGCCTCGCTCCCAACTTTCATCTTCAATTAGAGTGTAGAACCCTTTCTTCTTGTGCTTCGTGAGCCAGCTGTTTGCCTGCCGTGTAAGGCCATTTCGAACCTTCTGGTTGTAAGGACCCTGCAGAAAATTCGCAAAAAATACTTTACTCATCTTCATCTCATCATGTAAACCATTTTTTTACAGCTACTTTGCTAATGCCTTGATAAAATTGCCATAATTCAATGACAAAAATGAGCTTCCCTCCTTCCTCCCGGTATTCAATCAATTTATTTGCCTTGGGCACATCTCTACTACACAATTTTCTCTATTTTCGGTTTGCCGAAAAACGCGATAAACTAATTTCGCTATTTCTCTTCGACAGTAAACTTGTCGCAGTTACATCCGCTTTTTCGCTAATTTTTTACCGTTTAAGCATAACGTTCATACTAATCATATTTGCGTTCAAAATGCAAAGCGGTAATCGCTGAAAACATTTTTTCCTTTATAGCTCTCATGTCACACTACCAGTGCCATTGCCATCATAAAAATTACTAAAGAAATGGGAATGGCGAATTTAGTGGGCTACGTCTCTCTGTTAAATTTTTAATGACATTCTCGGTTTCTCTCTCGCTTCTACTGCTACACCTGCAAATTTCTTTTTATCTCGAAGGCACGTATCCAAAAATTTGCTTCGTAAGCGAATATTTTTTTCTATTTTCCGGTAATTAATTTGCCATAATTTTCCATTCCTTGTATGGCTTTTGTAGCGCAACCTAAATGAAAAACTAGAGAGCATAAACTGCATTTACTTAATTGTAGAAAACGGCTTTTTTAAATGGCTATCAGAACGGAACATGCTAAAAATACATATCCGTGTCCGATCTGCAAAAATATCTGAAGATGAGGAAGTAAGTGGCTTGAGCTCCAAGCGTAATTATTTTTTAAGCGGATTACGACATTAATGTCTT
The DNA here is from genome assembly GCA_027744115.1 of Acrocyrtus sp. NNG-2020. NCBI lineage: Eukaryota > Metazoa > Arthropoda > Collembola > Entomobryomorpha > Entomobryidae > Acrocyrtus > Acrocyrtus sp. NNG-2020. Next base: position 27,739 of record JAHZND010000541.1, on the reverse strand, counting down.
TTTGAAGGGTGAGCAGTTTGCAAAGTGTGTCGTGCTAAAATATTTTTTAATATTTTTAATGGCTTTTTCCTCCTTACCTTTACAATTTGCGCGCACACCATGAGGGATAGGTTTTTGACGATAAGGTAAGCAAAGTCGATGAGGGGCGGTCTGGCACTAGGCATTCCACTGCTGCAACGTAGTAAAAGAACGACACACTTAAAATTATATGGGCAATTAATCACATACTTTTTGGGACAAGCACTAAATTAAATTTGTCTTTAGAAATTTGCAACTTTTGAGGAGAGAGCGTACCGATGAGGATGCAGCCAAGCGCAACAACAAACACGAGAAGGTAACCACGAACGGGATCGTTGTTTGCGCCGTATCCTTTCGCGAAGAAGTGGATGAGCGGGTACAGCTTGTCCTTGCAGAGGGCCTGTTTTATGAAAAAAAGCAATTTATTTTCCGCTTGGTGCTTCCTGCAGACTGACTTGCGAAAATATTTGTTATGCTACCGCAATAAAAAAAGAATTTCTAAAATTTATTTTTCTGTACCTGGAACACTCTCGGAGCTCCAACTAAACTGGCAATAGCGGATGAGAGAGTAGCTGCAAAGCAGCCGGCGTAAATCAGAGGTCCCCAGGATGAAACCAGCTCCATGACCTATTATACCAGTTAATTTCTAATTAAAGTTAGTCCTACGGCGGAGCGTGAAATTATGTTGTCAATTGAAATATATATTTTGTTGTACCTGTGCGGATCTGAGCAAGCCGTACTCGCAGTCTTGGTTGCTGCAGTCGTCATAAGCTTTGAATCCGGGGTATGTCCTGTTGCTAATTGTGTCCAGGTACTGGGTCACGTTTCCAGTTGTTTCGCGAAGAACGCTTCCTCCCATCATGACAGCGTACGCAATGTACGTGATGTAGGTAATTGTGATTGCGAGCAATGTACCTGTTAATAGTAAATGGAAAATGAGCCATTTCTCACTCCAATAGTTGGCGATGGAATAACGCAGTAGTAATGAAAGATTGGCAACGCGTCTTCCTCCTTTCTTTTCAGACCCATAACATATAAAAAATTATTATTACCTTTTGGAATGGCACTGGCTGGGTTCTTTGAGATCACCGGATAAGTTGGCACCAGCCACAATACCAGTAACAGCGGGAAAGAAGACACCAAACACGGAGAAGAAGCTTTCATCCTTTATCTTATCGTTCCCGTCAACTTTCTCGTCGTAGTCGTTCCAAAAATTCACGGCAAATGTTTTCTCTGTAATTCCGGAAAACGGAAAAAATTGAGTTATTGCCGTAAATTAGTGGCCAATTACATTTACGAGAATTTTTTCCTTTTTTTGTGTTCTGAAAAATATGATTTTGGCTCTTACCATTAAACCCTATAAAACCTTTGGCCTTCTCGTCATCGTCAACAGGTCCAATAAAGCTTCCGACTATGTAGTCTACTTGCGCCGCGATGAGAATAACGAGGAGGAACATTTGTGTCTGCGAAAATAAATAGGATGGGCCATTGCAAAAAAAATACTTTTACTTTTTTTCTGATAATTTTCGGAATTCCACTAATTGGCAGTAGCAAATGAAATAGAATAAGCTCACCCTTGTAACCCAATCCATTCCAACGAAGGCGAGAATGAGAATGCAAACGAGTACACCAACGCCCACCACTCGAATGTCGTTGGTGCCACCGTCTATAATTTTTGTCACATCATTAGCCTTCAGCAGGTCATTTAGGGACTCGCAAAATCCGACAACGTACATGGCCACTGCGATCGAGTTCGACACGGTGAACATGAGCCCAATTGCAGCTCCAAATTCGGGTCCCAACGACCGGGAAATCATGTAGTAAACACCACCTGAAAAGAAAATTACTTATTTAACTCCCATAAAAGTGTAGCCCCATCATCATTATCACCCTCACATCTCACTTCGCTCGCAATTTACTAAAAGAGAAAGTTTTGTTTCGGGACCGACCTCCTTTAATTTGCCCATTTGTGCTGACAGCCGACATAGAGAAAGCGGTGATAAAGGTGACCAAATTTGCCAAACTAATGACGAAAAATCCTTCCACTGCAAAGAAATTAAATAAATTGCAATTAGCATATTTGCCGGAAAAAAATTTCCTTCCGTTACTTTAACTTTCTCTAATGGGATGATGGAGTTTTCAAGTCTGTACTGAATTAGTGAACTGTAAAAAAAGTTTTTATTTGCCACAGAACAAAAAAGGTAATCGATAAAATAGGGAAAAGTAGTAAACTATAATTAGGGAAATTATGACTGTGACGAGACAGCTCAAAGGAATAGGAGAAAATTTCTGTGCACAGATTTTCCCAACTTCAACTCCCAAAAGGATTCATAATTCCCTTTCACTTACGTATTCCTGCCTGTCCCACACACCATGACAGACGGAGGAAGAGCATAACTCCCCAAATGTTGAGAAGACATCTCATCTGCAAAAAACGGAAATGAAAATCTTATTTTAGGAAAATCCATTTTTTGCAATAATTTCACAATCGGGTAAAAAAGGAGGAACTCAGGTAAAGTTGCTACAGCGCAACTTCCATTCATTCCAAACAAAATTTATTTCTTTTCTCACGGGAAAAGCATAAATTTAATGGGAAGTTTATTACAAAAGTTCTTTTTTTGGATTTTAATTACTTACCAGCACTCCCTCCAGCCAGCCAAACTTCACAACTTTACCTTTCAAGGCAGGGCCCTGGTCCTCATCGTCTTGTTTCGTGGGCTGAAATACCGCAAAATTAACAAAAACTATTGTCATTATCTTTTTTTTTGCCGCGAAAATTTACTCCCAACTTAAAAACTAATTCTCCGCGAAACAAAAAAATTTGCATTATAAGAACCTCTACCAAAAAAGTTTCTTTTTTTAAAAGGAAGAGACAAAGTTGCAAAAAGGAAAAAGCGCTGTCATGTCACGAGTCCGTACTATATTACGTGAGCGTGGACGGTGTCATCTTTTTTTTTGGAAAAGCCAAAGTAGCTTACAAAACATCCTCATAAATTTAATGAGGATTTCAAACTAATTTTAATAACAATACATTTCCCATTTTCATTTTTGGTATTTTTCAGTTCTGAAAGTTTTTTTTGGAGGGAACAACCTCACCTCACCGCACCCCTTTCCACTACCTCCATGAAAAAAAAAGTTACTCTTTTTTTTACATAAACTCCTCAGGAGGAGGAGGCGTGTGTGTGCTCTACTGCCTTTTGAGCAATCTAAATTATTACTCCTTTTTAATGGTACGCGCAAAACCATCAAGTTGCGGTTTGTAATAATGAAGCAGAGAGAGCTTTTCTCCTTTTTCATACAAAAATCGACAAATTTTCACCGGCTCCCCACATCCACTACACGGAAAGCATGCTTCCTCACCACAAAGAGGAGGAAGGCCAGACAAGCCTAAATATATTTTTTTTATATTCTGGACTACCTCTTTTTCCAGAACCTCACTTTTTCCTCCAGCGTTTTGTTATTGTTGGAAAGCACAATTTTTTTCCGGAGCAGAAAGTAGGCTACTTATATATATTTTTATGGTTTTGCACCTTTTAATTGTGTCTTCCACCTCCCAATTTTTTACACCTCTCTCCCATTAGACAAAAGATATGTGGGCAATAAAACTCGAAGTTTCCAGCAAAATTGTGGGATGCTGGACACTAATTGCATTTTTTGGATCTTGTACTTTTTTTCACTATAAAAAAATGTTTTTTTTTGCACAGGAAAGAAGGAGATTTGGGGGGAAAGGGAACGATATAATAGGAGAATGTAATATTCCGTCATCTTCTCGTCTTCACTCTTAATGGGCTCGTTACAAGGAGACAATTTCCATTGAATGCCAAAGCACTCCCACTTTTACGTGTTAGCCTCGCAGGAAAAAAACACTTTCAAAAGTGCAATTGCAATCATGGAAAAAAAACTTGAAGCATTAAGGGTAAAAATCCTTTTTCTCCATAGAATGGAATTCATCGTGGTACGAATGCTCAGCCAAAATGCAATTTTTTTATCCGTGAGCATAGCTAAAAGCTTGCGTCTTTAATCAACGCTCGTAAGTACAATCTCTCCTTTTGCCATTATCATGATTTTTGTCAAGTGAAACAACCAATTTCAGGGAATGTTCTTGTTTCTGAAATTGCACTGTTTTATCGACTTCATTTGGCAAACTTTTCGCACTAATATTTTTTTTCAGACGATCTCATCTTGGCGAAGGAGAATAGCGAAATGAGCAGTGTCCTGGTTTTGCTGGAGCACACCATAATAGATTTTTTTTCTTTTGCAAGTTCTTTCCATTTTGCTCTAGGAACCTTTTCTTTATTCCAGAGCAGTATGAAAAGGCTCATCTAATGACGGCAATTGAATGGAAACTTTAGCAAAACACAGAGTATTGTTTAGCCATTACTTGCAATTAACGCGTGCAGTGCAGACCAACTAATGAGTCTTTATGGAGCGTTCTACTCACAATTTTGGCAGAAATGCAAAACGCAGTTTAATCTTTTTCGTGTATCAGCTTCTGTTTTTCCTCCTTCTTGAAACATAAACACTCCCCTGGACAGTTTTAAAAATGGAGTTCATTCCTCAGCATAAATTATGTTTATGATGAGGACGCTTATTCTCTCCTTACTAACAGGATTACTAGCAATTAGTGGGAAGCCAAATTGTGTGCTTTGCAAAAATATATTTTCAACAAAAAATATAAGCAAAGTTTTTTTTGCTTTGTGCTTTGCAAACTGAAAAAATATTAGGCGCCTAGCAGCTCCGACTCCGGCTGATTTAAGGTGCCAATATCCGTAAATATTTATGAAGGCGCAAAAAAATAAATTGTCAGACATTCGCCTTGATATTAAAGTAGGCATTTTTGTTTTTGCGTTGATGTTAATATCCAACTCTGTTTACAATTTTGGGTTTAGGGCAACCAATAAAAAATGGCTGAGGGATTACATGAGATGAAGAAAAAGAGGGCAGTATTAGAGAAAATCGTCTTAAGTAGAAAACTGGTTTACACCGTATCAAATGGAATTCTACAAGAGTAATTTTTCTATCATTAATATTTTCCTGTGGTCCTCATCAAGATCTTCAGACTGACTCCGTTCTCTAATTTGCATAGTGAACAGGGAAGTGTTTTCTGGAATGAATTGAAAAAGTCGTTATCGCCAGGCGAAAAATGATTCCAGCGTCATTTATACCACCTCCAGTCAGAGAGTTTCACTGTTCCAGAGGCTAAAAAGATCAAAGTGCGTTAACGCCTTTTTACAGTGAAACTGCATGGATAGCTCTCAGAGATTGAAGTTTTACTCGGTTGTCATTCTTCCATGCATCTGTCATGTCATGGTACTCTCTATCTCTTTGATTGTACTACCTACTTTAATCGGTTTCGGCTGGATCTGGTTTTAAGAGCTTCATTATTCATTTAACGAAGATGAGATGCGAATTATCTACGCGAAACTAATTTTTCATCCAATTACATTCCACTCTAATCTGATTGTATAGCCACAGGAGGGAGCCCAAGCTAAAAAAAATACAATTCAGCTCAATCCCCAAACACCAATTCATTTTCAAGGAGGGCTAACGATAACAGCCTGAAAAAAAATTTTGATGTCCGACAGCAAAATTCTTTTTTTTCAATCTTTTTCCCCTTCTCTCTCAATCGATTGCCAATAAATTAAATGGAAATGATTGAAAGGAGATAACACGAATTGAAAAGAGTTTATTACGTGATCTGCTTACAGCTCTCCACCACACACACGGAGAGTGGCCCGAGCATAAAACAAAAGGAAAAATGAACTGCTGATAAAAAGCAGGTACTTAAGAACACAATTTTTTTCAAGCACAATCCTTGCAGGAACTCCATTTCGGGTGATTGATGACTGCAACTTTTTTTGCATTTTGCTTTAAAGGGAAAGTCTATATAATTTTTTCTGCAGTGCATTTTTCTGCTTTATCATCCTTCTCCAAGACTGCCACTTGGACGTTTCGTGCAAGACAGTCTCATTTTTAAATGGATGAAATGGCTCTAACTCGAAGAAATCATTCAAATCATTCAGTGTGACTGCAGCAACGTCTTCTGAGAAAATGTGTGGCTGGCTCGTTTTCAAACAGATATCCATTTTCACCAGTCACCAGCCATAATGTGTAAATAGATGTCCTTTTTGTTGCAACATTTATGCGGTCCCTACATCTTCTCCTGCTTTTCACGCTTTGACAGTAAAAAAGCAGTGTGGCAGAGGGATGTGATGAAAGTGCAAAGTCCAGAACCGCACCACCGTGAAAAAATGTGAGACAAAAGGACTGTGAACTCTTAAGACAAGCCCACTACAAAAAGACGTAATTCCTCCTTCTGTAATAGTGAGCATAGTAATAGATGGCTCATAACATCAACATCCCGAGAAAAAAAATTATGACGGAGAGTTTACCTTGCTCTTTATCACTAGCAAAAAACGATTTAATTCATTTTTATGCATTTATGAGAGGACCAAAGTTATATAGATGCTATAGAAGACTGTGTAAAATATATATTTAGGTAGCTCTGATTTGGTATGCAGACTATTTTTTGCCATTTTTCCCTTTTTCTTTCTGCTCTCTGACTAACGATGAGACTCCTTTTCGCTCAGGTACACAAAAAATTTTTATACAGGCTGTCGGCTTGTAATGATAATTTTTTTGTGGGGCATTATTTCCATTCCAAGCTATTTTTCCAGCTTGACATCGGAGTAGCTAGCTGCGAGTAATGACAATTTACAACTTGACAGAGTGTGAGAGGGGTAATGACGAGACGCTTTTTTGCGGTTGTGAGCGATCCCTCCTGAATCACTATTGCGAGGATAATGATGGACCAAGCCTCAAAAAACTCATTTTCAAAGTGATGGCGAAAGGATTCTACTCTAATGAAAATTTTTTTTTCGGCTAGGTATTCCCCTCATATTTTGCAGTTTATGAGGTTCTTCTAATCAGATCACGAGTAGGCTTCCATCATCATCTCCACCCTAACCATATCCCTTTTTCATTCCCACAAAAAAATGAACTTCTTCTTGGCAAGTCAAACACCAAGAAATAAACTTATTCGAGCTAAAGTCGCGTCATCTGCTCACACCAGAAGAAAAGGTAAAAATGCACGTAAAAAGGAGACATTTTATGACGACTGATTTTCAAATTTTTTTTTCCTCGCCGGTGTCTCACAGTTATAAAGAAAAAAAGAAGAAGTTGAAATGGTACATAGTTCCAAAGTCAACAGAAAAAAAAGCCACGCTAAAAATATATATTTTTTCTCTCTTTTGGTGCTCCGTCAGTTTCGAGATTGTCGTCAGAAAAGACGAAGAAGAAGAGAGGTTTTGATATCATATCCCATTTTTTGGTGGTGAATTGGTGATGCTGGTGCCGAGATGCGAAACTTTTTCGGCTCCACTGTGCCGTCTTTAACGGTCCATAACAATGATAATGCTAACGTAATGGGAAATGTGAATGTGAGCCATTAAATATGAATGACACGGTATGAAACATTGTGTGTGGTAATTTTTTTTAGAGTTTTTTTCGCCTTTCTATAGGAAAACCCATTTTAATATGATTCATTCCTCCTCGGAAACCTATATTTTTTTCTTAGCTTGCTCCATCAGGATCTTTGCGCTCATAAAATTTTAGAGCAGCGAGCTCACCGTTCACCGCTCACTGCGCGGGTGGCGACAAGCCGCACACACACGGCAATATAAGCCCTTCACTACTAATTTCGTCATTTCCATTCCATTTTCTAAAAATGGCATAGCCAATACGATAAATGCGATGGATTTTACAATAGAAGAGTAAAAAAATATATTTTTTGTTTGCAAAAAAAACAGTTCACTGTTCACTCTAGAATGAGTTGTCTGTTGCCAGTTTTATTTCATTACGAGTAATTTTTATTTTCTTATCTGGTCATCAAACAGAGAAGAGCAATGTCAGAAAGTTTACGCTCAAGGATTTCAACTGGCTACTATAGTGGGGGACAGCGGTTGGGGATATTATGCAAATCTTGATGTAATGCATGTTATGAGTCGTGACGGTTGACAATACATTCAGATCGACAGCAAAAATCTTATTTTCCTGTGATAAATCCTCGCGAAATAGCTAATGGCCAGTTCTCATTCCATTTGACAGTTTAGTAGTACACGACAACAAATGTTATGCCAGATTATGGCCATGAGAGACAAACGAGCAGAATAACTGACAGGAAAAAAAATTTACGTCTTGCAAAAATTGTTTGTGATGGATATTCTGTGCAGGCTAACCGGTTTCAGCCGACTCATCCTCAAAATAAAAAAATATTTTCAAGAAGTGCAGAAAATTGTAGTGAGTCCTGCAGAACTGAGCTAATGCTCCTGCAATTGTGAGTCAGGTCAATTTCCAGGACTTCTTTTCTGTGAACTCATTCATTCCTCATTCCAGATTTTTGTCGAGACATTCTATTAGTGGATAATTTAGAGGGGGAAAATGACATTCTTTTCAGCATTCGGAATAATGGAGTAGTAGTATGTGGCCACTGCTGCAACTGCAGCAGATTAAGAACGGTCATTAGATTTATGAGCTATACAAATCTCGCTCAATTGAGTTCTTGGAAATTGCACTAAATGGGATGGAGATTTAAGGCTTAAATGGCAAAAGTGCAGTCATTCCGCTTAAAACTGTTAACTGGAGTGCACAAAATGTCTTCATCTTTTGTGGCTGCGACTGGCTCATAATTTCCTCAAGAAAGTTTTGTTATGCGTTATAATCTCACTTTTGGCACTGCTGCTCTGCCATCATGTCAACACTACTGTTTCAAACATGATCGACATCGACACTTTTCATTGGGTTTGAAAAATGAAAGCTAAAAACCCGAACCTTTCTATAGGTCGATTTTTTACACAAAATAAGAATCAATAACGGCGTTGAAATGATACATTTGAGCCAATTTTTGTTAAATTGAAAATGACAAAATAATTTCCATTCATGCTTTATGTATATGCTACGACGCATTTAAAGCCACAAAAGGACCTTGATCATGAAGTTGAAATGCTGTGCGATACCAGCGCTGATTCCTCATTTTGCACACTCCTCTTCTTGGAATTGCAAATTGTATCCCGTCGAGCTTTCTTTAAAGTAGCTACACAGAAATGGCGATTTCATGGATTAATTATTTCGTTTCCAGCAAGTAGCAAGACATTCTTTTATACTTCGTGAGAAAAAACTGGAGAATATATTTTTCCACTTCCCATGTTTGCCTACTCTGTACTCTCCCTCTGCAACATTTTTACTAGAATTTTATCAGCACAAATAATAATGATACTATGTCTGATGATGAGTCTCTCACTTCTCATCAGTCGTCTCTTCTTGGAAAGGGAGACGGAGAATAGATGACATTGAACTTGACTTGGCTGCTCTTTTCCAATTCATTCCAATTCATTCCACAATAAAAATAATTTTACGTGGTGAATCAAATGCGAGGGTGAAAACTGAGGATTAGCAATCTGCCTATGTCCGAGTCAGCCCATCCAGAATAAAATAAAAGGGGGAGGGCGAGGAATGCAATAATGAAAAAAATATATATTTAGGCCCATCTCTCCACTCCACGCATTTGTAATGTTGATATATGTACATGCAATTTAGACGAATTTTTTTTTCAGCTGCGGCTCTTTACAATGGGAGCGTGGTTGCTGGTTGCCCTCCAATAAAAGAGTGCTATCAGACATGTGTGCAATTACAAAACTAACTAGGTACTTGGACACACCACAAGGGAGCGATTAGCCAAAAACTGAAAAAAATGGACAGGTCTACAGCTACCTNCCAAAAACTGAAAAAAATGGACAGGTCTACAGCTACCTAAATATATATACCTGGCATATCTTCACCTGTATTTGTACTACATGACAGATTAGTGCATGACTGATTAGTATAATGAGAATCTTTGCACTCTCATCATATCCACTATTATACGGATATCGCGCCGCAACACAAAAGCCTTTCACGCTTCGTTAGTTACACATGGCCATATAGTGAAGTATCGCATTTTGCATACTTTTTTACAACATTTTTTGTATTGGCCTCCAATTCATATTCAAAAATCAGGATGTGTATACGGCTACTACTCATCACTCAGGTTGAAATAATTTTACATGCATTTTCTTTTACAAGAGACAAAAAAAATTGATATTTTTTGTCAGGTGAAATAACAATCCGGTTTTTGCATGCCTACGAATAGCTGGATTTTTCATAGGCCTGTTTGGAATAGGTTAGGTTATGTTGAATGTGGAGCAGTTTAATTATTGTAGAGAAGGTTAAGGTAGTACCAAAGCCAAACCTAAAAAAATTATCGTACTTTGTACTTTAATAAAAAAATTGATATTTTTTGTCAGGTGAAATAACAATCCGGTTTTTGCATGCCTACGAATAGCTGGATTTTTCAGAGGCCTGTTTGGAATAGGTTAGGTTATGTTGAATGTGGAGCAGTTTAATTATTGTAGAGAAGGTTAAGGTAGTACCAAAGCCAAACCTAAAAAAATTTATCGTACTTTGTACTTTAAGCTATTAAACTATGACGGTCATTTTTTTTGAAGAAAACTAACTGCAAAGCAAAAATTATTTTACTATTTATTTTAGGATTTGTATCCCGAGATGAGTATTAGTGGAGATGAGCAGATGAAGAGGATTTTACGGGCAGAGTGCATTCCTTTGTGAGAGAGTCATTGTTACGAAGCGCCATGCAATTTTTGTTTTTGTTCCCACGCACGCAACTTTCAATTAGAGCGTGACCTTCAATGCCGTCCAAAGCTTACATGATTTTTTAGGTACTACCCTTCCAAAAGCTACCCACACCAGAAGCTTAAACTACCTTCTGGAAAAAAATATAATAATTTTTGTATAAAAATTAGAGCAAATAAAGTCATCAGTGATTATACAATCTCTTCGCGATCTGGTTACTGGTTATCGCAGGTTGTTGGTTGATTACGGACATTGATGATAATCTTGAAGAGTGGCTGGAATGTGAGGTAGCGTCAGCGTGACAGCCACACTCATAATTTAGGTATGCGCGGAGCCAGACGAACATTATGATATGGACTGAAACCTGATTTATTGACTAACGTTTGACCTCATCCACCCCTGAATTTGATTTTTTTCTGTCAATTCATAATTAATGACAATGTATTTGCACATTAAATGTTACGTGGGCAAAAGTCAAGTTTTGCAGTTAACGAGCAATCCCATCTTCTTATGCATGGAGTAGAGTAAACATTTTAAAAAAAAATTCATTTTGACAGTTGCCAACTGGGCACAGCTACAGTGACTAATTCCTGCTTTGGATTATTATTTTTTCGTAAATAATTTTTTCTCATAATTTAGGTATGCGCGGAGCCAGACGAACATGATGATACGGACTGAAACCTGATTTATTGACTAACGTTTGACCTCATCCACCCCTGAATTTGATTTTTTTTCTGTCAATTCATAATTAATGACAATGTATTTGCACATTAATGTTACGTGGGCAAAAGTCAAGTTTTGCAGTTAACGAGCAGTCCCATCTTTCTTATGCATGGAGTAGAGTAAACATTTTGAAAAAAATCATTTTGACAGTTGCCAACTGGGCACAGCTACAGTGACTAATTCCTGCTTTGGATTATTATTTTTTCGTAAATAATTTTTGTGTCCAGCTCGTATGAATGAGACGAGAGTAAATAGATTAAATGTCTTTTCTGGCTCAGCTCGATTCTTTTCTTCTGAATCTGAACTTGAAGCAAAAAAAAGTTTCCCTATCTTGTTCCACCTCATTAGCATTTGGTGACGGTCAGATAATTAAAATCTAACTGGGTGCATATCATTAACGGAGATGGAGTCATTTCCAGAAATCATTAGAGCAGTAGTAGCATCATCTCCAAATTGGAATTATTAATGAGATGATAACTGACAGTTACATGTAATTTTTGCCATCTTTCCCCTACCAAACTACGCAATGGGAGCCATACAGCCACACACCAGCAATAAAAAAAATTCGCAGCAATTCCCCATCCACAAAAAATTATTATATTTGTGTGCCGTGTGGTTCGTATATTATGCGACCGTAAATTAATTTATAGATGGAGCCTCATTAAATTTCTTCCAGACGATAAATTGTTTTTTATCTGGCCAGAGCTAAACGCTGTTTTAGGCACTCTGCAAAGTTAGCGCTGCTGTAACTGTCACCCACTGCTGCTTGCTAGAACCAGAACCGCACTTCATCTGGATGACAATGACTCGGGCGACAACTCTCATTAAATGAATAAATGCGCTGCTTGTTTCCGTAATAAAACTTATTAAATTGTCCAGAATAAATTGTCTCTGAAAAACGTGCAGGGCTAAAAAAAATGTGAACTGTGCAGAGGCAGACACGCAGCTCGCCAGCATTTTTAATGTCCTTTTTTACAAATGTGATGTGTACAAATGCGTGTGGGGTCATTTTATGGTATGACGTATGAAAAAAATTAAATATTTATTGTGTCCGGACTGCGGACATTTCCCACACACTCATTTTTTTGGTGGCTGGTGGCTTGGCTATAGTAGGTAATGTGTACAGAGATTAATAATAGTTATCTAGTCGGATTTCCCTTTGTAATTATCAGGCTGTGTAGCAGTTTACCTAATTTATTGCCTTTAAGTTAAGCAAATTTAAATTTCACTTTAGGCAGTTTACGTGCTAACGTACGCATAAACTGTTGAAGGGTGGTAGTGGTAATGACCACGGCAAACAGGAACCCTTTGCGAACTTCTTGTCCTTCTCGAAATGTGAGGTGCTTTGTACATCTTCTTACGTCAAGTGCTGCCTACTTTTTTTTATTTAGCACCCTTGCAAAAAAAAATATTTTCGATGAGATCACTGTGAGCACTGCAAAGTTCAATTGCACTGCTTTGCATGTGTGCTTACTCACCTTTTGCAAAAAAAAACAAAATTTTATACTGCAAATGCATACTTCAAGTGCTTCCGTACTAGAGAAGGTGAGTGGGAGCGAAAGCCAATAAAAGTGGTGAAGACTACTACTACTCGTTTGAAACACCTTGAATAGGTAATAATTATTACTACAAGATTTTTCTAGCTGAAACGAGACATGTCACAGTACCAGTGCAGCAGGATTTATCTTCCGCAATCGCAAACAATTTTTGCGAGTGTGGAGCTTATAGCTATTCAGCTGAAGGTATAGTGGAAGATGAGAAGTGTTACTTCTCCGATTCCCACTCTCTCCGGTTTGACCAGTTTAACTTTTTTCCCACATGGCTTTTTGCACACATCTTTTACAAGCATCACGACTTTGGCCCTGTTGTACAATTTTTCGCAAAGCCAAAAGAATTACACTATTATTACGTAGAAGCCACGACCTCACATACCGGCTCAGGAATGTCTGAGGAGATGATGCCACTCTCAGCGTCTTTTAACCTACATGATATGGACGTGAATGCTGAGCTCGCGGTCTTACCTCGGCCCTTTTGTCATGTACATCTGAATCGAATATATTTTTTGCTAATTTCCCAACTACCTAAAGCATTAAGCATTTGTTGCGAAAAAATTTTTCCACATGAGAGCAAACACCAAAAAATTAAATATGTATCGTTTTTGGGGACTATTTGCATAAAAATTTTCCACAGCCGCCTATGACATAATTTTTTTCTTTGTCTTCCATTGTCTGTTAACCTACATGATATGGACGTGAATGCTGAGCTCGCGGTCTTACCTCGGCCCTTTTGTCATGTACATCTGAATCGAATATTTTTTTGCTAATTTCCCAACTACCTAAAGTTGGCTTGCATTTTTGTTGCGAAAAAAAATTTTCCACATGAGAGCAAACACCAAAAATTAAATATGTATCGTTTTTGGGGACTATTTGCATAAAAATTTTCCACAGCCGCCTATGACATAATTTTTTTCTTTGTCTTCCATTGTCTGGTCACTGATCCAGCCACACTTTCACTTGTGGCACAGTGACTTTGATCTGCTCACTTGTGCGCATGCCATTACCAGGAATGTGCGCGTTTTTTTACGTGGTAGGACGGTTATCAGCGCAAGATAAACATTGAACCCTATTTTCCCTAATTGATTTAAGACAGTAACGTCATTCAGGCCAATAACTTGTCACTAAAATATATATTTTTTGCTTTGTCGGCAGGAAAAAGAGTGAGTAAATGTTTTAGCATGCCACGCTCTTGCCGTCACTCAGGATTGTCAACAGTTTGCCTTCCATTCCTACTTATTTCTTGGTGGAAGTGGACAAGTGCTTTCCGATAACCAAATATTTTCCAACCTCCCTTGACAAACTTCTAATCAGCTAACCTTTCCTAAACACCTTCACCGAGAGTGATTAAGATGACTGGCATTCAAAAGAATTTTGTTTGTCAATGTGCTCGAAAAACAAATTGGTTTGTTGTGTACAAAAAATTCTGTTTTCAGTTGTAAAACATTTACCCGAAAACGTAAATTTGCATGAATAATTTACTTAAGCGATGAGAGGGAGCTTATCATGACAATGCCTTTTATTGGGGCTATTGTTTAGGTTGAGGATAACTCATCTGCGGACTTTTCGCTTTTTTGTACGTGTGTAATTATCGGGAAAAAATTGATACTCAAACAAGTACAGATTTTTTGCTTGTTTCCGATGAGTGAGTCTTTTGTGCAGGCAATTGTGTGTGCGGGCTGAAACCTGACGTTATTGATACTTGATTGGTGGCCAATTCATTGACATTTGGAGACAAGCTGATTGGGATTGTTAATGTGCGGCTTTAATTACTGAACACGCGTAATCAAGCCTTATCTAAAATAACGATTAGTGACGAGCTTGTATGCAACCAGCCATTTAAGTAAGGCATACTTGACTTGATTTCTGCCAATAACAAATGAGTTGATAAAAAGGCGTGTGGCATCTCCAAGTAGGTTACGAAAACAGGAGCGTCAATCGACAGGACTCACAAAAAAGTTTTCCAAAGTTAATAGCAATACACCAAATGGACTTCAATTCAATTTACCAACCTACATAATGTAAAGTTGAGTCAATAAACTGAAAATAATTTTACGGCGTTTAAATAGGTATTTAATTTACCTAAAATGACAACCAAAAACGGCCATATTTTCAAAAGGTCGCAGTTGCAATCGCAATGTATACTACATTTAGTTAATTTGCCCACCCTTTTATTAACTTAATTAAGCTATTATCATGTCCGTCATTTTTTTGCCAAATCGCCATAATAATTAAATTTTTAGAGTGCTGCCAATTATTCCTGCTATAGGTAAAATTGTCGTTATTTTCTGCCAACAAAAAATGACAAATTTATTACCACTACTTCTGGACAGTGAACCAATTTGAAATTATTTATGAACTTGCGACAACAGACAACCGGAAATTCCGATTAGGCTGACAATAAGAATTTTAATTAGTGCACTTATTGCAAAATTCATTGCCTCGAAAAAAAAATCGGTAACATGATTAATCAACATTTTTTGTAACAGTCAATTGTCAGCAAATAATTGCTAACAAGTTCGCAAGGACAATCTCAAATCGCACAGGCCAACTTCCGGTGTAGTTATCCTATTTTATCCTCGTCATCTCATATCAAGCGTGAGGAGTCACTTCTAAAATAAAGTGATTATTTTTACTTCATTAGCATACTCAACTATTTCAGCGTTTACCTCCAGAAAAGAGCAACAGCAGCAGCAGCCAACTCACGTAGGCATTTACTACACACACGCGTCTTTTTACAGAGGTGGCCGCGTCGCGAAAAAAAATAGTAAACTCATTCCTCACGTTTTGAATGGGATGACCGCGTATCATTTTGTAAATATGGCTGGTTCGACAAATATTATTACTATTTTCCCGTATAATCACTGCAATTAAAATATTTTGTAATGCTCATTCCCTGTACTTGTCCTCTACTTTAATGACACAACAGAAACACACCAGCATTTTTTACTATGAGGAAGCTCACACAGTTACAGTGGTCAGCATTTTATCAGCGTCTTTTTTATTTATGTACGTTGTAGTGGTTATTAAAGTCAAGAGTGAACAGTTTTTTTTGGCATGTCCTGTGCTGACGCTAAAGCTCATTAACATTTGCTTACAAGACGTCTCGTCCCATCCCATGTTTTTTCGAGTGATGTCACAGGGACACAGATAAATTTCTTTGAAATAGTAAAAATAAATGTCTTTTAAAAAAATTAAAAAATAACTTTAAACCCAAAACCTGCTACATGAACTTTCGCCATTTCGCAGAAATTAGAATAAAAAGGCTAATCTGCACTTGCAGGCTGCATCTGCAGTTTTAGGATTATGTACTCAGAAAAAATATTGCTAAATTGGGGTCTGCAGTTATTTGGTCGTGTATTTATTTGGCTTTAAGTTGTAATTGTAGCCCCCGAGGTGTGCTTATTTACGAGGGCGGTACCACTCACTTATTTGCACTGGGACTATCTAATTTTTCATTATGCATATAATTTGAAAAAGCGCTGCCTAAATTAGCTGATTTTTTTGCTACGTCTCTAATAATGATGAGCTCGGCTGGTATAGCCACTTCATGGAATTTTACAAAGCACAAGTGCCAACTTATGAGTTTGGTGGTGAAAGTGAAAGCGCGCTTATTAATCACAATCAGTAATCTATCAAGACAAGTGACGCACTTCTGCATTCAGCTCATGTTTTCATTAAATATTAGCGTAATTTGTTCAATTAGTGAGGAAGGTGGTAGTTATATGCAAATATGTACATGTTTTCGTCTACAAGACGGTTTGTGGCGCTCACTATGGATGAACAAACTTCTTTAATTTCTAGACAAATCGACCTTGATTTTTATTAGCGAGATTCGGAATCAGACTAGATTGCAACCCCAAACTGGCTAATTCCAGTCGTTGCGCTGTCACGCGCAAAAAAAACAGTCTGTGTTCTGTAATCAAAAAGTGTACTTTTATTATTAGTTGTGGTAGGACAAACCGGGAAAAAGTTATTTTTGTCGAGCTCATCAGCTTCTGCTCACCTCAGACATATGAAAATTTTCCAGTGCCCTGCCTTGAAATAAATTCTTCGAACTGGCTCTAACTGGACAAGCTTGCATTCCTGGCTAAAAATAGCTTGTAAAAATGCAAATGGCCCAACAATGCAACTTTTTTTGTATGTTGTGTCGCTAAGAAAAGAATCTTTTTTAATCTTGTTCCACCTTGACCACACTTTTTTTGCTATTTTTTATTTCTGCACGACAGTGCCTACACTCTGTGTCATATTGATTCATCTCATTAATTTGCCAAACTGGTTAAGTCCACTTCATTTGTCATAGGAGAGCATAGGTAATATATAGTTGACGGAATGACGTCAGACTGCGAATTGAAGAATGAAAAAAAAAGTTGCCCAAAAACTACATAATTGCACCACCATGACCATATAAGTAGAAAATTGTCTTGAGCATTCAGAGAGGAAAAAGGACGCGCTTAATTTCATTTTTCTTATGGGAAATTCCGATATAAATATAGAGACAATCAAACACCTGTCTCAATCTCATAATTTGTTGTGACCTAAACGAAATATATTTTTTTATATTAGAGGTGGTCATATTAATAAGAGACAAACAATCTTTTTTACCATCCACGTCACCTCATATTCCGCCCGGCACGTGATCTCGTCATTTCTTTTCAGAAAACATAATCGTTAAGCTAATTTGAATAAAAAGTTTAATTGTTTTATAACCGGATAAGACCGAGTGAGTCTTCTCTAGCTACAACCAGAAATTGTTGTTTTCTGGTTGAATATACTTGGAAGAATTTTGTTAAAAATTTTTATGAGAACTACCTTCTTTCTACGCAAGCGGACTGGTTTTCTGTCACCGCAGACATTTCGTCGACAACTTTTTTTTTAGCTAGAATGCAAATTAAAAAATTACTGCACACATATTGCACACTAGAAATGATAGCTCATATTAAAAATATGATTAATGCAGTAAAAGCGAAAAAAAAATTTCTGCTTGTACAAGCTGCAGTCAACTTTTTAAAATATGGTAATGAGGTCACAACTGTTCAATCAGAAGAAATAGGAGCATCGCCATTTTCTCACTTGGCAGATGATATGCCCAACTAGCATAGTAAAAATTTTTACAGTAAGCACTAGACAGAGTGATGAGAGCAGACCATGTAAAAAATACCTAATTTTTTATTTGAAAAAATATTTTTTTTTTGAAATGTGTGCATGTAATCGCTTTTTTGAAAAAAAGATCATTAAACTTATTTTTTACTATTCATGTCACTGTCCTATAACCCCTTTGACTCAATATGGACATCCCGTTCCGTACAGGAACAAGAGAATGTGTAAATAGGTTGGGGTTGCAAGTTGGAAGTTGGAACTGCGTGGAAGAAACTTTAACGCAAAAAATTATTTTTTATCTGAGGACGATCGCATTTTTTAGAAGTAAAAGTTGGAAGAGGAGCCGCTCAAATGAGTAAAATATGGAGCTTGTGGGCCTAATGAAATACAAAAAGAGTAAAAAGAGTATGTACCAGCAGCAGTAGAAAGAGAGAGACAAAATGATCATAATTCAATTCTTGACTGAAGTTCAGACAGAATTTTCTTTTCTGTTTCTTCCTCCTTCTTCCTCCCGCTTGCCTTTATCTATGTTTTTGGAAGAAGTTGCCCTCCTATCGTACATATCTGGGAAGCGTTATGACTTATGACAAGGACAAAAAAGATGCTACCTATTTCCAACTGTTCTTAAAAAAAGTTAGTCTTTGAGGCGAAGATGGCTGTTGACTTATTTTGTGGGGACAAGGGAAATGGGGGCTTTCGCAATATCTGTACTGCCAGCTTGTTTTTACAATGGAGTGAAGAGAGATTTATTAAAAAAAGAAAGAAAAAGACTTTTATTTTCGCAACCCCGGAGTAACTGGATATGAAGGAAGGCAATTATGCCTACGTGGTGGCTTTTTGTTATCGACCTGCTATTGCTATGCTCTGAAAAAAAACTGTTTTTCTTGGGATTTTGTGGTCGCTCTATAATTTTTACGGATACGCAATACTCTTCTTTTCTTCATTCATGTTGAGAAATGCTACAAAAAAGTGCTTATCTCGCGGAAAATGGCAGGATAATGGCAGCCGCTGTACGTCGTCGAGACAGGAGCTCACTTGTTCTTTTTTGTTTGGAATTCGCAGATTTGTAACAGGATACTGCTTCTGTAAAAGACGCACGAACACTTCAAAGAATGGATGAATTGGTTGAAATTGCGTTTTAGAAATAAATGCAAAATCCGTCTTGTGAAATTGCGTCAGAGTGGCTACGAAAAATTTGTTGAGGTGAGCGGAGCAGCGGTGAGCTCTTCTTACGTGACAGTTATTGGGTGTAGATGAGAGAGCTCAAGAGAGAAATGCTCCTTTCTCAGAAAAGAAATTTGAGAAATCTGCTCATTTCTGCGGCTTATTCCTGTCAAAACTCGAGTTTATTAATTTTCGCGGGAAGAGGAGGCAATATCGAGTTCACCTTGTCATCCTGTGATCTGTGGGATGTGCCATTCTTCCCAGCTTTAACTCTTAAGCCACTTATCGGGATTTATTTACAAAAACTGTTTATTTTATGCTTTCATAAATAAAAAGACAAATTTACGTCAGTGTTATGTAAACCACACACAAATTGCGAAAACTTATCCATTCCCATTTCTGTTATGTGATAAGCGTCACACTCCACTACATTATTTTTTGACTCTTTTTAAAAAGCAATTCATTATTATTATTTTTTCGCGGGGACGTAATAATCCTTCCCAGAAATCGAAACCAGGCCGACTTTTATTTCATTCTGAAATTCTGATAGTGATGGAGCAGCGCCGGATATGACGGGTGGGGAAATCTATATCTTAAAATTGTATTTTTTAGTGATAACAGGCCACTGTGTATTTTCATCGGAGGAATGTCTGCGTGCGTGATGACGTCTCTGTATATTTTGGGTTTTTTTATAAGTACATATATACCTACACGTCAGTTTTGCGCTCAGACAGACGCATTTCATATCAGTCAACTGAGCCGAATTTTCTTCTGATATTGTTATACTGCTTCATCCAATCCACCCACCCACACACACACATTTTTTTTGTTCGCACTCTTCTCACACGCACACCAGAGCAGAATGTGAGCGCTCCGAAATAAATATATTTTTTTATATCATACAGAAAAAATCAAGCGTGTTTTCTTTTTTTAGTGATAACAGGCCACTGTGTATTTTCATCGGAGGAATGTCTGCGAGCGTGATGACGTCTCTGTATATTTTGGGTTTTATAAGTACATATACCTACACGTCAGTTTTGCGCTCAGACAGACGCATTTCATATCAGTCAACTGAGCCGAATTTTTCTCTGATATTGTTATACTGCTTCATCCAATCCACCCACACACACACATTTTTTTGTTCGCACTCTTCTCACACGCACACCAGAGCAGAATGTGAGCGCTCCGAAATAAATATATTTTTTTATATCATACAGAAAAAATCAAGCGTGTTTTCGCGTCCTAGAAGCCCCTAAAAAAATCGTACCAAGTTCGTTAAAACTTGTATGTAGTGAGTGTAGTGCTCAGGAAGTTTACACTCACTCCAGACCCAGGGCGTTGAGAGTCATTGCATGGCGAAAATAGCTTAGAGCCAAAGTAGCTCTCTCTCTTTCCTCCACCACAACAGCCCATATGAGTCAATCTGTTATGACGGGGAGGGAGGGAGACGAAGCTCACTCAAGAAATAAATTTCGACTCCAGTTAGCTTTCATGACTTTTCATGAGTGCCACTTACACCTACAGCTAAAAAATATAAAGGTTCGGCTATTATTTTTCTGCGTATGCTAATAATATCCCTTACGGAAAAATAAACTTGAATATTTTTTTTATATACGGACATATAAGTTTGTTCTCTGCTTCTGGTTAGTTTATTCCTCTGTAAACAGCTATACCAGTCAGTCCTCTCGGAAAAATTTTTTTTGTATGGAAATAAAGATAATGACGGATAAAAATAGACTTTTTCCGCGGAAAATTCTCTGATGCAAATCGCAAACTTGTACGAAGAAAAGTTTGAGAGTAGGAATAAAGTGCTGCGCCTTAAACAAACAAATGCATAACGGCTGCAAACAAAAAATTTGTTGGGAAAATGGCAGGATCCTATAAGTGACGTATATGTTTTTTAGGCCGCGTGGCTTCCGTCATCAGAGAGAGGGAGAAAAAGAGAGAGAAAAATGAATCAGTGCACCGATTAATCGGCTCCTCTCACGCCCACCTCCAAACAATGTCAACAACATCAACTCATATTTTTCCGTGACTTTTCCCCTTAATTGTGATTACAATTCGGTCGGAACAATGACACAGTTTTCTCTTCTCAAGACGATTTTAGGTGTTTTTCCTTTCTACGCAGTCACTTTTCATTATTTTTTGGAAGGGAAATGTGGAGAGTTTATGTGTATCGCGGCGCAGTTTTCACTCATATTTTCTGCCAGATTTATGCGTGCTGACAAGAGTGACAGGGGCGCAGAGTTTAGCCGCTTGAACATGAAATTGAGTACCCAGAACAGCTTTATTACGTCCCAGAACCATACATTTTTACGGGACTCTCTTCTTTAAGAGGTCAACAAGGAATATTAAGCTTTTCTTCGTGTTGTAATTCCTCATCGTTATTTATACGTTTACTTTTGGGTTATGCTTTTGCGACAAAAAAAATAAGTTAGAATTGGGGAGACGACAAAAAAAATAAATTTGCAGGCGTGGGTGGGAAATGGGAGCCGGGGAAAAAGCAAACTTTTTCTAAATATTTATTGAATGTTTCCTGCCAGTAAACGAGCACTTGACACGGTAGAGGAAGCTACCGATATGTGATTAATACAATGGCTACAGCCACCCGATTACTTTACGCGCACTTATTTACTTTCGTCGTAAATAAAAATGGTAAACTGGTAAAGTCGTTGTAGTACATGGAAAAAGGGGACGTGGACGGAAATGAAGATGTCTATAAAACGGAATTCCAGCCTTTGTCACGTAAACCTTTTCATCTTCTAAACAGCCAATTTTTTATGGTATTGGTTTATAGGTAGTCGCTCATGCAATGACCTCACCTCACTTCACGCATCAGCGGAGGAGCTACTATAGACGCGCCGCGACAATGCTCTCAGAAAAAAATTTGCGAGGAGAAAAAAGAAAAAAAAATCTTTTCATGTTTCCCTTTGACAGAAACAAACGCGTCAGATTACAAATCTTTGCAATTAACTGGTCTCTTTATGATATCAGTCAAATTGGCATTAAAATATGAGCGTCTGGGTCAAAGCGTGTCTCTCCCGCAGTAGATTTATAAAAAAATGGAAAAAATATATTTTTTGCTTACCTTTTCAGTGTAAGTTGCATTATGGAGCTCATCAAGAGTAGGTCTTGGCGCGGCATGGACGGACATCAAGTCTCGGTAGTTATCCATTTTCGGGAGGGCTTCCCTGGTAAGCTGCCCAATACTTTTGTGGTAGCGGGTGTCGTACACGTACGTGTACTGGTTTGGCGAAAGCCCATCGTGAGCATCGCTCGCATCGTCAGGGTCCAGCCCTCCAACTTTGTTTACTTGGAACCGGCTATTTTCAACATCACTCATTTCATGGCTCGGTGGGCCGGAGCCCTTGCTAATACTTAGCTTCCCTGAGTGTGGCATCTTTCACCGTGCTCTATCCGGCTTGAACGACAACCGAACTTGGCGGCAGGATGAGATGAGAGAGGTACCGGAATATATACAAAAAATACTTCCACTTTTTTTTCTTCTTCTCTTCTCCCCTCAACTCTTTACACGAACGACGAACAAACCAAGCCCGTTTTTTTTTACTTTTTTACGTTCCTTTGCAAAAAAAATTCTCGTAACTCAAGGAAAAAAAAGTTTATTTTATGTATTTACAGCGGAGAAATCTGCTCTTCTATTTTTTTTCTTTTAAAAAAAGTTTTTAACTTTTTAGCTATTCGTTTCTCCCTCCTGCGCTATATCAAATCAACGGAAATGCTCACTAAAAAGAGATGGAGATGGAGAGGTACCGGAATATATACAAAAAAATACTTCCACTTTTTTTTCTTCTTCTCTTCTCCCCTCAACTCTTTACACGAACGACGAACAAACCAAGCCCGTTTTTTTACTTTTTTACGTTCCTTTGCAAAAAAAATGCTCGTGACTCAAGGAAAAAAGTTTATTTTATGTATTTACAGCGGAGAAATCTGCTCTTCTATTTTTTTCTTTAAAAAAAGTTTTTAACTTTTTAGCTATCTCGTTTCTCCCTCCTGCGCTATATCAAATCAACGGAAATGCTCACTAAAAAGAGATGGAGATAAAAATGGAAGCACGAGCGGGAAGAAGGAGCTGCGCAAAATGTACATAAATAAGCCAGCGGCTGCTGTTTCCTTCTCGTCGAGTTAATACAGACCGGCAATTCTTCCTCCTCCTGAATGAACAAATAGAGCACAGAAAAAAAAACTTTTTTATACATTTCCCATAAAGACATAAAACACGAAAAAGAGGTGTACCTGCCTAAACTGAAAAAAATGAAAATAGTGAGCTAGGTAGTGGATTTAGCTAAAAGAGATGCCCTAAACTCTGGCTTAGTTAGTATGCGCTTGGAGTGATAGAGGTGCAGCCAGAATAACAGTGAAGATGACCGGGAAAAAATTTCCTTTCCTGGTCTTCTTCTTTGGCCTAATCTACCTGCCGGTTTGATCAAATCCATGAAAATTCCTATAAACATGAATACCCATGAAGCTGTGCCCATCTTGTGAAAAAAATCTTTTAAGTCTTCTTCCTTATTGCCGTAGGAAAAAGGAGGAAGAAGGGTTTTTGGAGTTATTAGGGTATGAGCAGATTTTCAGATCCTCCTCCGATGAATAACAAACAGCTCCCGGTAAAAATTTTCTCTCTTTTCCTCCAAATTGCCCCTTTTATGGGAGGATATAAGAAAATGGAATAATTTACACGTGAAAAATTCAAAGGAGAGGGCACATCTTCCTCCTCTAGCCCAAATTGATTGATTATGAATGGGAAATTAAATGAAGTAAAAACTGCTTCTTCCCCAGTCCACAATCTTCTTTCATGTTTTCCTAGCGAAACAGAGAAGAGAACGAAACAGGAATAGAAGTAAAATTGCTATCGCCACAAGAAAACCTGAAGGCCCTTGAGGAGTGAACGCAGCGCGTGCTCTCCGGAAGGTTTCTCCATGTGTGGGTATATTTTTTTATAGTTTGTGTGCGATCCCAACCAAAAAAACAAAGTTCGACTTGGACTGATTTACTTTTTCCTCCACGCGAGAATACAGAAAATGATGATATGATAGGGTATAAATGTTTTAATGCTAACATTTTTTTGCTTTTGTTTACGAAACGGTTTATTACGAAATTAGAGCGTGGAAAGTTTATTTTCCCTTTTCTAACTTTTCGGTGCAAGTCACTGCCAATGCTGCTGTGAGGGGAAAGGAAACAAAATATTTTATTACACCTTTTCTCTACTCTGCTACAGAAAATGAGCTAAATATGTGGGTATAGCTTATTAGCAAAAAAAAGTATTTAATATTGGATAGCAGCCGAGCATCCTAAAAAACATTTCTAACTTGTAATATTTAGCGTGCTGAGGACTGCTAGCGGTTATCCAGGAAAAAAACTTATATTTTTTGTGAGTGAAATATGATGACGTTGATCAGAAGTCCATATGACAGAGAATTAGTTTTTTGTGTGCTCTAGCTCAGCTGTATAATATCAGCTTCCTCGGTAAAGGCGGCTTTTTTTTAGTATATGATGCTTGAGATGATTCACACTCTTTCTCTACTTACTTTTCTTCTTTAGCACTTCCCAGGCATTTTCCCCGTTGGTGGTGTGATGAGAGAAGAAAAAGAGCCTTTTTTTGAGGATCAGTCCAACGTAAAAGTAAATTCGCTCAAGGGCAACTGCGACGAGCAGGTTTTAATTCGCCCCTTTTGTTTTCACCTCTTCTCCGCACAGTTGAAGTGCTTCTTTGGCTAATGAACAACTTTTTTTAAAAGTTTAGCTGCACTACTTACGGGAAATAGTAGAGTTTTCCGCGGTTTTTCTGTAGTAGAACTGAAGAAGCGGAGAAACAAGTCAGTGGAATGTTGCTGCGGACTGCAGTTATTTTTCTGCAAGGCACAAGGAATGAACTTGCGAAATGTCAAAAATCAAGGAACCGTCACACGTTCTCACAAAAAAATAAAAGTTTTTTTTTGTTTACACTTGGGAGAAGACAGAAAAGGGAATATATTTTTTCACCGTTTCCCTTTTGATAGTAAAAAAAAAACTGGAGAGGAGCGTGGTTTTTTTGGTGGTCCTCTTTCTGGAAGGACAAGAGTAGTGGAAAGGATATAAAGGTTAAAAAATCACAAAAAGAGTCTCTTTCTCAGTGGTAGGTCGGAGAGAAAAAAAGGGGTCAAATGAAATTTCTAAGATGACATCGGATTACAAGGATCCTCTTTTTTTCCACAAAAAAATGAGTATAAGAGGAAAAAAGGGAATTTGAAAAAAATCCTTTTATGATGGAAAATGACAAGATGAGATTTAGAAAAATGGGAATAAAAGTTAAGAGATATAAATTTTTTTCTTTTTTTCGCTTTTTATATTTCTGCAGCAACAGCGCCGAGGGAAAGTGACATATGAACTGGCTGCTCGACTGAGCCCAACTTACTCGTCGTCAACGTGGTTTGCGAGAGTAAATACTTTGCTTGTTATCGCTTTTTACACTTCACTTTTTTTTACTTTGTTGTACCCACACCAGTTACACACTTGCCATCGCCATCATCACTCACAAAACAAGTGTTACATTAGCTCCGTGCATTTCGATATGTGAAAATGTAAATGCTGTGCTGAGCTGAATCAAACTTATATACTAGCAGCAGCAAAATCAACCATAAGAGAAGTTGTTATGAGCTCTGGCTCCTATTTTCCATCCGTAGCATGATAATTTCGCACCCAAAGTTGCAGTCGTAGCCATAGCCATACACTGCGGACTAACTTTGTTCCGTGGTCGCTCTCACTAAAAGGGATTGATTGGAGCTGCAAGAAAACTCAGCGAACGTGAATGAATGTGCTGACGCTGCCGAGAAGAAGACGCTTCACGCTAAATATATACATTTTTCTGGTAGGGACAAGGCGGATAGTGGATGTGGATGTGGATGTGATGATGGCAGTGGTTTTCGCGATTCTGATAGTAGCCGTAGTATTTTGTATGGCAGTAAATAAAAAAAATATATTATACGTCCTCCGAGGAACTAATAAAAAAAGTGTAGAAAAAGATTTTCATGTTATATTTTTAATGGGATATACCCATAAAAAAAGAAGTCTCCTTCTGTGCTCTGAATCAGCTCGTGTGTGTAAATAGCTTTATTTTCGATCTCTGCTTGAAATAGAACTTTTTATTTATTTTTATTCTGCGGCAATGCTCTAGGCTAGCTGTAAAGGTACTTGATCGCGAAATTTATTTTTTGACATGTGTATTAGGTAATGGACACATTTCACTTATTGCCAAATAACATTTAAAATGGAGGAACAAGGATTCCTTTTTTGTAAAAAAAAATTAAGAGCTCCGCTCTCATGTCTGCAATTTTTTAATATATTTTTACAGGCTCCGTTTACAATGATACAAATACGGCATAATACATATTTTTTTAGATTAGAGCTCTATGGCTGGATCCTCGAGGAAAAAAATGAATAAAAATTATTATTATTTTTTTGCCGAACATGTACTACACGGTTTTGTATGTACCTATGATGCATGCCCTTTCAGATTATGATCACTACACTGCTCTTCTACTTCACTTGACACAGCTCTCATTTTTTAGGCGAAATGTGAATGCACAAAACAGTCACAGTCATAGTGCAGATAGAAAGGAGAAGAGAGGGAGAATCAGAATGCATATTATGAAGCAGCCAATTTTTTTTTGTAGAGCTGTCCTCATCTTTTCTCTGGGGAAGTCAAGAATGCTCACAGATCAACGGCAGCAGCAGCGATAGCCTCCAAATCCAACATCCATGGAGTGTATTTCGCTGCGTTGTGTACTTAAATTTATTCATATTCATATTTTCATGCATTAAATATGGGTTGAAGGTTGCCCACGAAAATAAGGCAGTTTGGCAAAATGACGTTAGATTCACTCTCCTGTTTGCCACTCTTTTTTTGGGGATTAGCCCCGCGTGGAATGAACATCTGCAGCTGACTTTAGGGGAAATAAACGGTGCGACTCGTAGCAGCTCACTGCTCACTTCTCCCGTAAAGAATCCACTTTTTAAATCAACTTTTATATCTGACACTGCTGAAAATCGCATATCCTACTAGTAAAATGAAACGGAGCTCCTATCTCCTAATCTTATGGTACATGAAACAAGCAAAAAATTGTCTTGGAGGAAGCAAAAAAAGAAAAAAAAAGAGTCATCCATTTCCATCCCTATTTTTTTCGTGGTACTTGGTAGCGTGCATATCCCAAAATAGGCGGTTTCCGATTTGCTCATCGTTTCCAGACAGAGCTTTGCGCTGTAACGCTATTATACGCTCCGATAGGATTTTTACCTTCAACATATTCTGCAAATTTTTTTCTCTGGTTTTGGTGAATGAAGTGAGCCGAGGAGAAAACACGTAGAGAAAAAAAGTCTTAAACTGCTTATGTCGTACGTCTCAATTTTCATAATCTCGCTATCAGCGTGACAATAGTACGCCCTCATCGCACCATCATCATAATGATGCTCATGTCAACCAGATTGGTTCATAATTCCAT